>JAVSCE010002163.1:0-71633 GCA_032199065.1 Smutsia gigantea
ACTCATTTACTTTTTTCAGAAAGAAGTGAGGCAGTGTGTTTATTGACTTTGTAATATAAGATTTCCAGGAAATAGACATTCAACATGGACTTTGTCTTCAGGTTCCACCTGAATATCTAGTTAGAATGTATATTATTGGCTTCAGGGCTCTTAGAAATTCATGGAAGAAGAATGAACGTGGTTGCTAGAGGCGGGAGTCTATTGGGTTTTTATTCTAGGAAATATAGTAATTGATAATATAAATGAAAATACCCGTGAAAGTTTAAATACCAGATGTTTATAGATTTAACAAATAAGTAAGCTGTTTTGGTCGTCTGACTATATAAGTACAAAGCCTGTTAACCAAAGAAATATAATTTATATATGTGGCCTTTCTCTATCTCTTTGTCACTGTCTCCCTGTCTCTCTCTGTCTCTGTTTCTTTGTGAGTGTATTGTGTTTTCTCTATTTCTTTTTTGTGGGGGGACAAGAGCAAAAGTATTCAAAGACTATAAGATCACCCATAAATTAGAACTCAGAAATTGTCACTATTTTAAATATTTCCTTTATCTCATTCTTTATAGCTGCATAATTATACATATATGGATAGGATTCTATAGTATAATATATCTATTTATCGCAACATATGACCAGCATTTACGGAGGCTATACTATCTGTCTAGTACTATTGTAAACATTTTTCATGGACAACTCATTAATCCTCAAAATGACCATTGACAATAGGGTCTATTATTATCCTATTCCAACAGTGAAGAAACTCAATATATAAATGGTTAAATAACATGTAATTCAAACCCGAGAGTCTGATTCTAGAACATAAACTGTTCACTGGTATATTATTTTGCTTTGCAATTGTGTCCTATGCATTTTTCCATGTAATAAAATTTGTTTTGCTGTTAGCTGCTGGTAATGGTTGCCTAATATTTTATGACATCTGATATTATTTATACATGAGAGTGGCAATAAATTTAACATTATCATCTGTTAGTTCATGATAGGATTTCTACTTTTTCTTTTTCAATAAAGAAAACAGGATAGAATGGAATAATTTTTTTCTTTAACTATGAATTTGAGTTGTTAGAAATGGTAACTGAATTTTTTTTTTCACTGTGAAGTTCATCTTATGAATTTGAAAAGAATTCGACTGCAGAAGTTCTTTGATGAACTGAGGACATGTCAAGTTGTTGCCTTTTCATTGTAAAAGATGGCTATCAACTTGAAGTGGCCTTATCTGTCAGGAGAAATGTAGGTTCTGAAACTATAGTAATTTTAATGGCAAATCTTAAGTAAATCTGCTATTGAAAGCACTGTCTTTGAGCATGTGGAATGCAGAGTATTTCCAACATGATGAAGATCTACTGTGTTTTCTTACATTGAGAAAATTCTCACTTTGTTGTTTCCATGTTTAACACCCACAGACTATAATAAGCAAAAATGACTCATACTTTTGCAAGCTTCAAATGTTTTGTTGAATTGTTTTGTCAAACATAAGATCTTAAGTCCACACTAATAATTTTCATTTTTGACTGCAATTCTCATGTAAACTCTTCTGTTTACTTGATAGATACATTGAATCTTTCACAAACTTTCATCCTATGCTGTTTGTGAAGAAGTAGCAAAAATCCATGATACTCTTAAAGAAAGAAAGATACATGCCTAAATATTGTATGTATATTTATTTATCCATTTGTTCTTGATATTGAAAAAACATATATACACATAAATTGAAAACTTGTGTCCACCCCAAAAGTCATGTTGAGAACTAAACCCCTATGTGTTGTATTAGGATGTGGGGCATTTGGGAGATGACTGGGTCATGAGGATAAATACCTCAGGAATGAGATTAATGCCCTTATAATAATGAGTCTGCAGAGAGTTCCCTTGCATTGAGGTTTAGTGAAAAAAACCCAGCTATTAACCAGGAACCAGGCCCCCACCAGACACAAAATCTTGAATTTCACCACCTATAGAACTGTTAAAAAATGTTTGTTCTTTTGGCCACCCAGTCTATATGGTATTTTGTTATAGCAAGCCCAAAGATAGAACATACATATAATTATAATATACATTTAATTTCTTGTAACTGGATAAATCAGAAGACTCTAGAATTTTTCATCATAACATAGGCTAAAGAAAAAATTTATAGCACAATAGTAACATTTTCATTAAGTAGCTAATACGAAGCATTTGATTGTGTTTCCTCTCCTCTGTTTCTACCATCTGCCTTCTCTTTCAAAATCTCCATGGAATTTCTAGTCTACTAATGCAATCTTTTAAAAAATGCTTTTACACCAGTTATTTCTGTTATTCTTGATATTACTCTCCCCAACCATTTTCCTTTGGTAACCGCTAGTCACTTCTTGAAGTCTGTGAGTCTGCGGCTGTTTTATTCCTTCAGTTTTGCTCTGTTGTTATACACTACAAATGAGCGAAATCATTTGCTACTCGTCTTTCTCTGCCTGGTTTATTTCACTGAGCATAATACCCTCAAGCTCGGTTCATGTTGTTGCAAATGGTAGGATTTGTTTTCCTCTTATAGCTGAATAATATTCTATTGTGTATATGTACCACCTTTTCTTCATTCATCTACTGATGGGCACTTAGGTTGCTTCCATATCTTGGCTTTTGAAAATAGTGCTGCAATAAACATAGGGGTGCATATATCCTTTTGAATCAGGGGTCTTGTTTCCTTTGGGTAAATCTCTAGGAGTGGAATTACTGGATCAAATAGTATTTCTATTTTTAGTTGTTTGAGGAAACTTCATATTGCTTTACAGAATGTTGAACTAATTTACATTTCCACCAACAGTATAGGAGAGTTCTGCTTTCTCTGCATCATCGCCAGCATTTGTTATTCCTTATCATTTGGATTTTGGATATCCTAACTGGTGTGAGTTGATAGCTCGTGGTTTGAATTTGCATTTACCTGATAACTAGCAATGTGGACATCTTTTCATGAGCTTGTTGGCCATGCAGATTTCTTCTTTGAAGAAGTGTCTGTTCAGATCCTCCACACATTTTTTAATCAGATTATTTGTTTTTTGGGTGTTGAGGCATGAGAGCTCTTTATATGTTTTAGATGTTAACTCTATTGGAAAAATCATTTACGAATATATTCTCCCATACTGTAGGATGCCTTTATGTTCTGCTGTTGGTGTCCTTTGCTATACAGAAACTATTTCTTTTGATGTACTCCCATTTGTAAATTTTTTATTTTGTTTACCTTGACCAAAGAGACGTGTTCAGGAAAAAGCTGCTAATGTTTATATTTAAGAGATTTTTGCCTATGTTTTTGTCTAAGAGTTTTATGGTTTCATGATTTACATTCAGGTCTTTGATCCATTTTGAGTTTACTTTTGTGTATGTAGTTCGACAGTTTCATTCTCTTGCATGTAGCTGTCCAGTTCTGCAAGCACCAGTTGTTGAAAAGGCTGTCATGTCCCCATTGTATATCCATGGTGCCTTTATTGTATATTATTTGACCATATTTGTGTGGGTTTGTATCTGGGATCTCTATTCTATTCCATTGATCTATGGTTCTGTTCTTGTGCCAGTGTCAAATTGTTTTGATTATTGTGGCTTTGTAGTAGATCTTGAAGTGGGGGAGCATAATCCCCCCAGCTTTGTTCACCCTTCTCAGATTGCTTTGGCTTTTCAGGGACTTTTGTGTTTCCATATGAATTTTATGAATATTTGCTCTAGTTCCTTGAGGAATGCCATTGTTATTTTGATAGGGATTGCATTGAATCTGCATATTGCTTTAGTCAGGATGGCCATTTTGACAATATTAATTCTTCCTATCTATGAGCATGAGATGTATTCCCATTTATTGGTGTCTTCTTTAATTTCTCTCATGAGTGTCTTGTAGTTTTCAGGGTGGTATAGGTCTTTCACCTACTTGGTTAGGTTTATTCCTAGGTATTTTATTCTTTTTGATGCAATTGTGAATGAAATTGTTTTCCTGATTTCTCTTTCTGCTAGCTCATAGTTAGTATATAGGAATGCAACAGATTTCTGTGTATTAATTTTGTATCCTGAAACTTTGCTTAATTCAGTTATTCTAATAGGTTTGGGCGGAATCTTAAGGATTTTTTTATGTACAGTATCATGTCATCTGCAAACAGTGACAGTTTAACATCTTCCTTACCTATCTGGTTGCCTTTTATTTCTTTGTGTTATTTGATTGCCATGGCTAGGACCTCCAGTGCTGTGTTGAATAAAAGTGGTGAGAGTGGGCATCCTTGTGTTGTTCCTGATCTTAGAGGAAAAGCTATCAGTTTTTTGCTGTTAAGTATGATGTTGGCTGTGGGTTTGTCATATATGGCATCTATGTTTATCAGGGATATTGGTCTGTAGTTTTCTTTTTTGGGGTGTCTTTGCCTGGTTTTGGAATTATAGTGATGTGGCCTCATAGAATGAGTTTGGAAGTATTCCCTCCTCTTCTACTTTCTGGAAAACTTTAAAATGCATATTAGGTCTTCTCTAAAAGTTTGATAAAATTCAGTGTTGAAGCCATCTGGTCCATGGCTTTTGTTCATCGGTAGATTTTTGATAGCCAATTCAATTTCACTGCCAGTAATTTGTCTGTTCAGGTTTTCTCTTTCTTCCTAAGTCATTCTTGGAAAGTTGTATTTTTCTAGAAAGTTGTCTGTTTCTTCTAGGTTATCCAATTTGTTGGCATACAATTTTTCATAGTATTCTTTAATAATTCTTTGTATTTCTTTGGTGTCCACAGTGATTTTTCCTTTCTTGTTTCTGATTCTGTTTTTGTGTGTAGACTCTCTTTATTCTTGATAAGTCTGGGTAAGGTTTACCTATTTTGTTTATTTTCTTGAAGAACAAGCAACTGGTTTCTTTGATTCTTTCTATTGTTTTGTTCTCAATTTTATTTATTTCTTCCTTCTCTGATCTTTATTATGCCCCTTCTACTGACTTTGGGCCTCATTTGTTCTTCTTTTTCTAGTTATGTTAATTGTGAGTTTAGACTGCTCATATGGGAATGTTCTTCTTTCCTGAGGTAGGCCTGTATTGCAATATCCTTTCCTCTTAAAACTGCCTTCACTGTGGCCCACAGGTTTTGGAGTATTGAGTTTGTTGTTTTCATATGTCTCCATAAATTTCATTATCTCTGTTTTTATTTTGTCATTGATCCATTGATTATTTAGTAGTATGTTGTTAAGCCTCCATGTGTATGTGGTATTCTTTGTTTTCTTTGCATTATTTATTTCTAGTTTCATACCTTTGTTGTCTGAGAAGCTGGTTAGCACAGTTTCAATCTTTTTGAATTTACTGATGCTCTTTTTGTGTCCTAGTATTCTGGAAATGATCTATTCTGGAAAATGTTCCATGTATGCTTGTGAAGATTGTATATCCTGCTATTTTTGTGTGGAGTGTTCTGTAGATGTCTGTTAGGTGCCTGTTTAGTGCATCTGTCTCCTTACTTATTATCTGTCTGATTGATTTGTCTTATGATGTGAGTGGTGTGTTGAAGTCTCCTAAAATGAATACATTTCATTCTGTTTCCCCCTGTAATTCTGTTAGTTTTGTTTCACATATTTAGTTGCTGTGTATTGCATGCATAGATATTTATAATGGTTATAGCCTCTTGTTGGATTGACCCTTTTGTCATTATGTAATGTCCTTCTTTGTCTCTTGTTACTTTTTTAGTTTTGAAATCTGTTTTGTCTGATATAAGTGTTGCAACTCTTGACTTTTTTCCCTCTATTATTTGCATGAAATATCTCTTCCCTTTTAGTCTATGTATGTCTTTGTGTTTGAAGTGAGTCTCTTGTAGGCAGTGTATAGATGTTTGTTTGTTTTTTTATCCATTCTGTAACTCTTTCTTTTTATTGGTGCATTCAGTTCATTTACATTTAGGGTGATTATCAATAGATATGTACTTATTGCCATTGTAGGCTTTAGATTTGTGGTTACCAAAGTTTCAAGGGTAGGTTCCTTACTACCTAACAGTCTAACTTGACTCACTTTTTATGCAATTTCAAATACAATCTATACATTTTTTTTCATCCTTCTTCTTTGTCCACCACTGTTTATATAGTAGGTGTTATATTCTGTACTCTGTGAATCCCTTGACTGACATTGTTGGAAGTTGATTTAATTTTGTATTTGCTTAGTAATTAGTTGGTCTACATACTTTACTGTGGTTTTATTTTCTCTAGTGACAGCTGTTTAGCCTTAGGAGCCCTTCCATCTAGAGTCCCTTTAAAATACATTGTAGAGACAGTTTGTGGGAGATAAATTCCCTCAACCTTTGCTTATCTGGGAATTGCTTAATCCCTGCTTCAAAGTTAAATGGTAATCTTACCAGGTAGAGTACTCTTGGTTGGGTGTTCTTCTGTTTCATTGCATTAAATATATCGTGTTACTCCCTTCTGGCCTGTAAGGTTTCTACTAAGAAGTCTGATGATTGCCTGATGGACTTGCTTTTGTATGTGATCTTTTTTTTCTCTCTGGCTGTTTTTAATACTCTTTCCTGGTCCTTGATCTTTGCCATTCTAATTATTATACATCTTGGTGTTGTCTTCCTAGGGTCCCTTATATTTGGAGATCTCTGAAATTCCATCACCTGAGAAACTATTTCCTTCCCCAGATTGGGAATATTTTCAGCAATTATTTCTTCCAAAACACTTTCTATCCCTTTTCTCTCTCTTCTTCTGGAACCACTATAATGTGAATATCATTCTATTTGGTTGGTCTCACAGCTCTCTTATTATTCTTTCATTCCAGAGATCCTTTTTTCTCTCTGTGCCTGTACTTTTTTGTTTTCCTTTTCTCTTATTTCTATTTCATTTACCTTCTCCTCTACCTTATCTAATCTGCTTCTAAATCCCTCCAATGTATGTTTCATTTCAGATACTGTATTTTTCCAATTTTCTATCTCTTTCTTGAAGTCCTTCCTGAGATCTTAAATATTTTTCTGTAGCTTCGTGAGTGTGTTTATGATTCATATTTTGAAATCTTCATGAAGACTGGTAATTTCAGTTTCACTTAGCCTTCTTTTTGGAGTCTGAATTTTTATTTGTACAAAATTTTTTTGCTGTTTCATTTTTCTCATGATCCCTAGGGAATAATTACTTTGTGTAGGTGGCATGCCCTAGTGCCCAGAAACTCTACTCTTTGGAGCTGCTGAGTACCTGCAGCAATGGTGGGTGTTGCAGGCCAAAGGAACTGGCTCCTGTTGGGAGTAAAGAGCTCTATATTCCTTTCCTGGCTGTAGCACCTTTCTCCACTTCCAGGTCCAATGGGCCAAACTCACAGGGCGGAGCCTCTGTTCTGTGCCCCTGTATCTGCCATAGGCAGGGTCACCCTCTGCTGGCCTGGCACAATGATGGGGACAGTAGGTGTGTAGGACCAGTGTGTGCTGGGAGGAAGGCTGTATACAGCAGTGGGGGGACCTTGGGGCTGCATTGCCAGCCAAGGGGATGGAGCCTTGAAGCTCTTGACTTCCAAACTGCTGAGCTGAGTGTGCCAGTATGATTTTGTCCACCTGCCCTTTCTCCTGAGCAGTGAGCACTGTGTAATCATTGCCCCTTTAGTGCCCCTCTCACTGCTGGGAAGTATTTCAAACTGCCTCCTTTTGTTCTGGGATCTGGTTGTGTGTACTTGTTCTCCACAAGTGGCTGTAGTCTCCGTCTCCATCTCCAACCCCACTAATCTCCAGAATACCATGTAATGTGGCTTCATGCTCCTGGAGTAGATCTACAGGGCTGGATGTTCTGCATTCCTGGGCTTCTACTCCCTCCCCATTCTGTTTCTTTTCTTCCCATCTGTGGGCTGGTGTGGGGGGTTGGCTTGGGTTCCACTAGATTATGGCTTTGCTACTTTACTGTTTTATGTGAGGTCGTCTCTTTTCCCCACATGTAGGCAGTCTGTTCTGCAGTCATCTGGTCACTCTTTCAGGGTTAGTTGTATTTGCTGTTATATGTGGTTTTGGGAGGAGTTTTCTGCCTCACTTTTCATGCCACTATCTCCCCACCCTTCCTGCACTTGTGGCTATTTTGCTTCTATCTTAAGAAATAAACTGGTTTATCATTTTCCTGCCAAAGTCTGTTCTTATTAATGCATATGGCTAAGTGATATCTTTGCTAGATGCTTTTTATGGAAGGTAAAGGAGATTTTTAAAGAAATATCAGGGGAACTTTTCACAGATGGTGATGTTATTGGGTCTGTGTGACAAAGTGCCCCCCAGTAAGGGAGAAGAACTCCCTTTAAGTTTTGTTAGTAATGTAGCACTGATGGAGAACCTCAGTATCTGGTGGGTCTTGGAGCTGCAATACAGGGTACCTCACTTGTGGACCATGCAGTGAACACTGGCGTCAGGGAAATGTGAGGAAACTTCACTTGACTCAGGGAAATGCAGAATGTGGAAGATGCTATTTGGTGACTACACTGACAGTCAGGCTTATGAATACCTGTGGGTCACATGAAAAAATTATGATTATGTTTCATTAAATGAAAGCCCATAAGGCCAAAGATGAAAGTAAGGATAAGATCCATGTAACTTCATTGATTAGAACTCACTAACTGATAATAATGTGTTTTGGTCACATTTATATTAATGCATAATATAGATTATAAAAAATATTTGTTGTTTTGTTGACTGTACATGTTTCTCATAAATACAATTCCAAAAAAATTAAACTTCCAAATTATTACTGTATTTACTTATATAAAAATAGTAACATTTAGAAGTAACTTGTTTAGTTGATTTATGAAGTTCAATTAATGTTTATATATATGTACATAAACATATATATATATGTATATATATATTCTAAAGTCTTTTCTTTATTTTTCCTATAAAATTCCTAAGAATTTTGTCACATTGATTTATTTTCATGATTTTTCCTATTGTTTATAGTCATTATTCTTTGAAAGTTGTTTTATACTGTAATATAGCTTCTTTATATTTGTGCACTAAACATCTATGTGAGTATAAAATATAAACATTCTAAAATTAGGGGAAATTAATTATAGGATTTTTTATCATAACAATTTTGAAAAAGCTTTCAACAAATATCTAGTCTAAATTTAAATGTGTAATACATTTTGTTGACTATTTGGTAGCACCTAGTTTACTGTTATGAAGTAATTCTCAAAATAATGAGTCTCTTAAAATTTACCAATTTTCTTTAATATTTAGTAAATTTTTTAATATATTTGAAGGGAGATGATGGATTCTTATGCATTTACAAATGTGAGCTTTGAGGTTTGTAATTATTACTGAATTACACAGATGATACATACAGTGACATAAATTTTGGAATAACCATATTCCAACATTACTCCCCAGTGTTCACTAAATCACAATTTTTGTCATTAGTTAAATTTGGTCAACCATTTGTTTTATTGATTATATAAACTTTATATTTTGCTTGGGCCATCTTTTTGTTGTATATAGTTTACGTCATTTATTTAATTACTACATACTTCCAGCTTTTGTGGTTTACAATATATTTGCTCAATGAAATTTTGTCCATACTACATTCCTTATTCATTGAAAAGCAACTAACATTTTTTGTTGACTTACAGTTTGCTTTGCTTATCACTTGTGGTTCAGTGATAGCACTGAATTATTTATTTTTTCTCAAACTTTATTATGTTCATTGTCAACAGAAGTGTATGTATTTCATTAAAATTGTTCAGTGTTTTCCTTTTTTCTTGTACAGAAAATTTGAGCAACTTATGGATATATTTAGCATAGTTTTCTCTTCACTTATTTTCTCATTTTCTGAGACATTTTAAAATTGGAAATGTTAAAAAATGTAGAATTCTCTTTCTTGAAAAAAAGTTATGCCTACCCTGATATTCAGTAATTATTACAAATCTTACTTAATCTTTTAGCTTTCATCGATTATTTGCAAGTATATTATAGTCATCATCAGAGAGGTCTTTCAGATGATCCCTCTAATACATACCAATTCCTATTTTCTGGTTTTCTATAAAGAGTTGAGATTATATCCCCTTGCTTTTGTCACTTGAATAGATTTATGTAATGTGGAAAATTAACCATCATTATCTCTGTTATATTGTATCAGCACATTATTTTCTAAAAGTTCTGTAAGTTAAATCATTTCACATTTCATGCACTTAGGTGAATTAAAAAAATTTCAACTGTTTACTTCTTTGGTTTTCCCATTATCATTGTACAATAATATATTCTTTACCACTTTTAATTTCTTCTGAAACCATTAAAATTTCTGTACTGCTTTGTATATATTGGAGCACTTCTCAGTAATCATAGAATTCCTCTAATTTATTGTACTAATGTACTTAAATTTGAATATTCATTTAAACTATATGGAACTGGGCATGTAACATTGTCCCTATGGCAAATTACACATTATTTTTTCCATCATTTTTTGTTTGCTTCTATATAATTAATTGACATAAGTTTACCATGTCAGGAATTAATTTAGTCTCTTGTTTTAAATTGGTTTGTGTTTTCTTTCAATTCTTAAAATATCAACAAGAGACTTTTACTGCTGCAGGCCAATACTTCCACCAAGTAGAGCTATAACATCTGGATCAAATAATAGTGTACCAGAACAGCTGGTTGAAGGCATTTGGGAGCAATCTCATGGTGGAAAGACATGAGATTTCCAGATCTCAGAGAGAAAAGAAACCACATCTACTTTAGGGTGAGCCAGATGTTTTCTGCTGCCTTGCCTATGCAGGCATGTATTAATTCCTAAAACACACAGGGCAAGTTATATATTTGTAATTTGTATATTTTTCTTTATGTGTGTTTTCCTTGAGTTGAAAAAAAATGATTAAATATATTAATCACATTACTCACTCATTTGAGTAAATGATGGGCTGAGACTAATCATATTTAATTTTATTATTCTTTTGTACTTTCACCTGCATGACTAGCAGCTGCGTTATGTGATACGTGGTTTTTGAAACCCAAGTTTGTGTACATGGTCTTTATTCACCTTACATCAGACTTATTTTAGTAAATTTTTAAATATAATGTATCTTTTCCTATAAGTCTTTGCACCACCTTTTATTAATTGACAAGCATAGTAGCGTGCTCAAGAATGTAAGATTTAGAATTAGGTTGGGGCATAAATATAGCTATTTAATTTACTGGCTTTGGAAATGGGCAGATGATTTGATATAATCTTTCTGTGTTTCTTTTGTAAATAGGAAAATTTATACTTTACACATAATTTATTGTTATTAACATGACAATGCTTAGCAATGTGAGAAATTACTCATTATTTGTCAGTTGTACTAGTAATACCTTTATTGGAAAGTATCTTAAGATAATAATAATGAGATGGTTCTAATTATGACAAGAATTTTAAAATGTACTTTTTAAATACAAAATATTTATATACTATTTTACTGTAATTGTAAGAAAAAATTAACAAATATGTATTTCTCCTTATCTATAAAGAACAATCACAATACTAATTCATGTAGTTTTCAAAATTGATTCAGAACACACAAAAACAGACATCTTTCAAAACTTACTTTACAGTTGTAAGACATAATTGTTAATGAAAATGAAACTACCTCTTGCATTCTAAAAAGAGCATTTTTGTGCTTGACAGATAATAAATCTAGATAGAAAGAAGTTACAAAAGGGCATAAATACCATCAGTCTGTATAGAAAAGATGTTATAATATGCACATTCCTCTATAAGTAATAATTAAACTTGGATTTACATTTATCTTTTATAAGTTATGGAGTCTTTGTCAAATTTGCCAGACTTCTATCATTATAGAATGAGTTTAATAATAGTATCCTGGTAACATCCTGATAAATTTAAAGTACTCAATAAATATGAACACTTTATAATATTATAAAAATTATATTTTCCTTTTTTTGTATTGTATTTAAAGTGTGATAAAATTAATTAAAAGTTTGAAGTACTATAGCATTTTAAACATCAAGTGGATTTTTATTTAAAAAATGGTCTGTTTTTCAACATTTAAAATACTCTTTCACATGAGGAACATATATTTTAGATTTGTAAACAGCAGCCTAGAAAGGAATTTAGAGACTTCCAGTCTAACTTTCTCATTTTGCAGATAGCATAGCTAAGATGCACAGACATCTAGTGAATTTTTCAGTATCACAAAGGCTATTACTGACAAGTCTAAAATTAAATCTCATTTTCCCTTGTTTCTGTTCAGCATTTTGGCTTATAGCTGACTGTCTCTTTTAATTTATTCCTATCATTAGGAAAGGAATTGAGACTTTGTGATCAACAATGCCTTACTATTGACTGTAAGTCAATTTCAGCTGTTAAAACTATCATCATTCTAGTTGTGAATCTTTTTTTAAAAACTTTATTTTTTGTTTTTTATTGACAATGTACAGTGTTTCTGTTTTGTTCATTTTTGTTGTATCCATTTAAGATTTATTTATACAGGAATGCAATTTCAAATATTTTAATGTTTTTATTACCAACAGAGTTAACATAGATACAAAATGTTTTCAAATATAATAGATATTTTTCTTTCTCTGAAGAATACCATGAAGAATCTTTGGTTTAAAATGACTGATTAAAAACATGTGTGAATTTCTATTCCTTTCTATAAAATGACCATAAACAAATATATATATGACTAATTGTTTACTAATATATATATGCATATATGTATATGTACATGCAAGGAACTGAACCATCTGAAGACTGTTCATTTAAGTTTGAAATATGGAAAATGAGGAAATGTATACATAAGTAGAATGTACTGAAAGAGGGAAAATTCAACAGGAAGTGAGCCATTTACATTTTTAAATTTCCAAAATAGTCTGCAGTGAGTAACACCAAATATATGTATTTGGTATGAAAATATCCAAAGATAAAAATGAGAGGTGGGGATGAAAGTAGGAGGATTTGTTGAACTTCCACCTTAGGAATAGTAACACCCCCTAGATCTGCATTCCCAATTTAATTTGCATAGCCTGGTGGACACCCTCACCCAGCAGGAAGCAAGAAATTTACTCTCTGGAGAAACTAGCAGGAGGCAAATAGCCTCCATATTTAGACACTGGAACCAAAAAAAAAAAAAAGTTGGGGAGGAGGATTAATAATAGCTCAACTTTCTGAATGTTGTTATTGAGAAATTCTCCCCAAACTTTAGAAATTCTCCCCAAGCTCCACTCTTCTGTTCCTGGGTGAGAAAACCTCATTTGGGAATTTTGTAAGATTAGGCTGGCAGTTAGATAAATGCAGTTATCTAAAATCACCATTTAAATCATACAAAAATCCAAAAATTTTTATATTAAATGTTACTATAACAAAATTACTATTAAAAAATTATTAATCACTTAAATACTCTGAGACCTGATTCTTATGTAGTTTTCTGTAATAATGATGAATAAAAACATAATAAAAATCTCCATTTCTCTGAAAAATAAAATATAAATGTTAAAATTTTTAAAAGAATAAAGAGAATCTGTAGACCAAAAAGTTTGCTAGGAAAAAAAAGAGGCATTTTGCTGAAAGATGATATCATAGAGTCTATGAAAGGACTCTTATTCTATTGCATTGATCTATGTGTGTTTTTATGCCAATGCCATACTCTTTTGATTACTATATTTTTATAATACAGTTTGAAATCAGCAAGTGTAATGCCTCCATCTTTGTTCTTTCTCAAGATTGCTTTGATTGTTCAGGGTCTTTTGTGGTTCCGTACAGATTTTAGAATTGTTTTGCTATTTCTGGGAAGAATGTAATTGGAATTATGGTAAGGAATGCATTGAACCTGTAGATGGCTTTGTATGGTATGGACAATTTGGTAATATTAATTCTATTGTCACTCAAAAAGATGACTACTGGTGGCTTTCAGAGTCAAGAGATCGGTGATCCATCCTTTATATGGCTGTCTCAAAGGCTGTAGTACCAGATGTGTGTACAAGCTCATTCCAAGAAGAAAGTTGTAACTTGCTTTTTGTTGTTCTTGAGTTGGGCTGGAAGGAGGAGATATCTACAAGCTTCCCATTCTCTGGGGAGGATTGCAGCAACCTTTAATTGTGTGCAAAATTAGAAGCTTGGCCCTCAGGTAGCAACTTTTAAAGGATGCAGATAGAACCCTTTCAGGGAAAGACTTGGAGGAAAGTGGTTTCTCTATTTCTGAGCTGAGGAATAGAGTGTGTGGATAGCTGCATTGAGTGCTTGCTCCTTGTTAAGAACATCTTTGTTTTCTATACTTTTCTGAGTCTTAGGAATGCAAGCCTTGCTGGCTTTTAGATCCTGGTATTTTGAGAGCTCATCCCTCAGATGGAAGTCTTAAAAGTTGGGTTGCTAGATATGGAATAGAGAGCCCAGAAGTATCATGCATAAATGATCAATATGCAAAAGGAGCCAAGCATATATAATGTGGATAAAATGGTTTCTTAAAAAAATAATGTTGAGAAAGCTGGATAGCCACATGCAAAAGTATGAGACTGGACACCTACCTTACACTATACACGAAAGTCAGCTCAGAATGGACTAATATTTAAATATAACACCTGAAACATAAAACTCCAAGAAGAAAACTTAAGAGTTAAGGTCCTCAACGATGGTCTTGGGAATATTATTTTGGGTCTGACACCAAAAGCAAAGGCAACAAAAGCAAAAATAACAAGTGTGACTACTATATGAAACTAAAAAGCTTCTGTACTGCAAAGGAAACCATCAACAAAATGAAAAGGCAACATATGGAATGCAAGAAAATGTTTGCAAACACATATTTGATAAGGGATTAATATCTAAAATATACAAGGAACTTATACAAATATCAAAAAAGCAAACAATCCAATTAAAAAATGGGCAAATAATCTGAATAAACATTTCTCAAAAGAAGACATACAAATCAACACCACTAATCATCATGGAAATACAACTGTCAACTATAGGGAGATATCATCTCACACCTATTAGAATGACTACTATTAAAAAGAGGAGATACAATAAATGTAGATGGTGATGTGGAGAAAAGGGAGCCATTGTGCACTGTTGGTGGGAATGTAAATTGATGCAACCACTATGGAAAACAGTAAGGAAAAATTAAAAATACATCTATCATGTGATTCAGCAATCCCACTTCTGGTTGTATATCCAAAGAAATATCTTTACTCTCATGTTCATTGCAGCAGTATTGACAATAGCCAAAGTATGGAAATAATCTGTGTCTGTTGATGGATGAATAGATAAAGAAACTGGAGTATACATATACTCTGGGATTTTTAATTTTTTTTAAACAAAAACCAAACATATTAACTTCTCAGGCAGGGGAATATATACCAGTGAAAAATTCACACTATGGAATATTATAGAGCATTAAAAAGAGAATGAAATCCTTTTTTTTTTCTCTCATAAGTACATGGATGAAACTGGAGGGCATTTTGCTAAGTGAAATAAGCCACAGAGAGAAGGACAAATGCTGCATTGTACCGCTTACATGAGAACTTTTAAAAATAAAAAATGTTGAAGTCATAGAAACAGGAAAACAGAATTGTGGTTGCTAAGAGTTTGGGGGCAGGGGAAATAGGGGTTGGTAAAGGTACACACATTAGTTATAAGATGAATAAGGTCTCAGGATAAAATATACAGATGGTGACTATGCTTGGTAACACTATTGCATAACTGAAACATGCAGAGAGAGTAGATCTTAAATGTTGTTGCAAAAACAAAAACAAAAAAGATAAATATGTAAGGTCAGGGAAGTGTTAATCAACTCAGTGTGGGGATCCTTTCTCAGTGAATACATATATCAAATCATTGCATTGTACAATTAAATATCTTAGAATTTTATTTTCAGCTTGTTGGGGAAGAAAAATTTCCTCTCTCCTTCAAGGTTCTTTTAGTTGGCCTAAGAATCAACTTGACATGAGACAGATTCACAGGACAAAAAAAAACACACACACAAAGTTTAATTATATGCAGACAGAGGCCCAGTAATGAAATTGAGATGGAAAGAAATGATCAAGGCAGGCAGTTTTTATACTTTTAGACAAACAGACAGGATAAAGTAAACTTATGTTCAGGAGCTTCAATTAGTAAAGAATTCTAAGTAGAATTTGGGCTGAAGTAGCAAATTAGTAAAAAGTAACAAGATTTGTTTATTATAGCATTTTTGGCTCTAAATTCCCTGTCTCTGGTGATAAGGATGCCTCTTTACCTCTCAGTAGAGAGGGTCCCTTTCACATGGGAAATTTGTTTCCTGCTTTCTGGAGACCAAGTGGAGGGCCAGTATTCTTTTTGCACTGGTTGTTTAAGTAAATTTTAATTCAAAACAATCAGTATGCCAAAGTGGCACATTTTGGGGTGATTTATCTTGGCTCCCACAAATTATACCCCAATTAAAGCTAAAAAAACAAGTACCGAAATTGGCCCACAATTATAATGAATGTACCACACTACCGCAAAGTATTAACCTGTGAACTATGTCCATGGGGAGGGAGGTGTATGTGGGGATTCTCTGTGCTTTCCACTCAATTTTCCTGTAAACTGAAACCTGCTCTTAGAAAATAAAACATATTAATTCAAAATGTGAAAAGTGATCAACTAAAATGAAAGGGGAATGAACGTGGCTAAGGGAAACAACTAAAATAGAGTTTGGAGGCCACTGGGGAAATGGGATCTGCATTCGTCTGCAGCTTCATATCTCAGAAGAATCGCAAACTCCATTCCTAAAACCAGCACTCATTATGGACTTAATGACACTTGCCTGACTCCAGCCACAGAAACCAATCAGAAACTGAATAATGTACAAACTCCTCTGCCAGCTCCAATCACAAAATACTCAAAACAACTCATGTAAATGAATTAACTTTTTGCTGTTCACCTTTAGAAACCCTAAACTTTCTCAGCAATTCAGAGCACACTTTGGGTTGCTACTTAAATGTGTCGCTCTGATTTTATCCCTACCACAAATAAATGCAACTAATTGTTTTACTTTTAGTTAAACTATTATAATAATAATAAAGATTTGCCTTATTTTGGTTGACAAAGCAATATCAAGAATGTCAGAGAAATAACTGTGGTTTAAAAAATCTTTTAAAAAGATTGTATTAGTAGATTAGAAATGCCATGGAGATTTTGGAAAAGAAAAGGCAGATAGTAGACAGAAGAGAAGAAACACAAATCTAAGACAACAGTCACAGTATATGGCTTCCCAAGGGAGTCACCAGAGAAACTCCAAACCTGGCAAA
The DNA here is from genome assembly GCA_032199065.1 of Smutsia gigantea. Classification (NCBI taxonomy): domain Eukaryota; kingdom Metazoa; phylum Chordata; class Mammalia; order Pholidota; family Manidae; genus Smutsia; species Smutsia gigantea. The sequence goes on from JAVSCE010002163.1 coordinate 17,180, forward strand.
AGCTACCCACAGATCAAAGATGGATGTGGGTGGTGAGAACTGTATTTGTTAATTGCTACAGAGGCAAACCTCTCCCTTTTCTCCACAGAACAGCTGGCTATTGTGGCTTCTGTTCCTTGGCAAAGCCTGAGACTTTTTTGGGGGAGAAACTGCACTGTACCTGAGAAATCTAAGAAAGGATATTAATTCCCGTGGAAAGGAAAAGTAAAACCTAAGAGATCCACAGACTTAGGGAATCGTGGAGAGGGAAATAGGAGAGAGAGTAAGTTCTTCCCCTGCAGTGAAATAAGAGTGTTCCTCCAAGGTTTTCTTTATCAGAGCAGTTTTGGGGAATTTACCCGCCTGCTTATGTCAAATCCACACCCTCTCCAGGAAAGCTGGTTTATTAACACTTGTGTTCAGCAGAAAAATTTGATAGAGAAATATACATATCATAACTAAGAGCTGAGAGTTGCACTAGGCATCTGTAATAACAGAATTGTGTTTTCATAAATGCGAATGTAAAAGTAATAAAAGATACTTGAAGAAAGCCAACAACATGAACAAAAGACTCAAAAACAAATAAAAACTGACTTTCAAGGACATTCTTAAAGGACTAGAAAAAAACTTTAAAATTGATATTAGGTATTCACAGAAATTTAGAAAATGTTTTATACAAAAACACAAAGAGCTATTATAAAAATGAACAAAATAAAAGAAGGAAGAGGAATTCTTGGGAGTTAGACTATGACTACTGATATTAAAAATTCACTGGATAAAATAAATAATAAAACAAAGAGTATATGTGAAATGAGTCATATGGGGAAAATTGAACATAGATCTGAGAGTATATAGAAAACCAGTTGATATACACTCAGCTAATATTTGACAAGGGAACCAAGCACACTCAATGGACAAATGACAGTCTCCTAAATAAATGGATACTGGGAAAATTGTATATTTATATGCAAAAGAATGAATCTATACCCCTATCTTGAACCACTCATAAAAATTAACTTGAAATGGATTAAAGATTTAAATGACCAGACATCATAAGAATTTCAGAAGAAAACATAGAGAAAAATCTTGACATGAGTCTTGGCAATGATTTTTGGATATGACACCTAAAGCACAAGCAACAAAATCAGGACTGTATGGAACTCAAAAGCTTCTACATACCAAAAGAAATGATCAGTAAAATGAAAAGGCAAAATTCCTTGCACAGACAGGAAAAAACAAATACTTTATGATCTCACTTACCTGTGAACTATAAAAAATACCAAACTCAGAAACAGATTATTTGTTTCCAGAACAGGGAAGGGAAAGAAGACCATTGGGTAAAGACGGTCAAAATGTGCAAACTTCCAGTTATAAGTTCTGAGGTGTAATGTGCAGTATGGTGACTATAGTTAACAATGCTTTATTGCATATGTGAAAGTTGCTCAGAGAGTAAATCTTAAAAAGTTCTTCACAAGGGAAAAAAATCTATGTGATATGATTGATGTTACCTGAATTTACTGTGGTAATCATTTTGCAGTATACACATATATCAAATCATTATGTACCTTAAACTTATATAATGTTCTATGTTAATTATAGCTCAGTAAAACTGGGAAAAAATAAAAAACAGTTGAATATGTCCTGGTAAAATATCAAAGAAATAGAGGAAAAATCAAGAAAGCGCTGTTTTAATGTACCAGGATTTCTATAAAAATGAGAATACAAAAATAGAGTTGACAGAAACAAAGGAGAAAATTCATAGAACAGAAGAAAGATACTATCTTTATTGAAAATATAAAACCATGTGAGAAATTAAAAAGACCCACCAATACTAAAAAAATTTATTTTCCAATGTTTATATTTCAAGTTTAGAAATATAAACCCAATATAGATGTATAAACAAAACAAATATAAAATTTAAGAGCTTGTTATCATTTAACAAATATAATGAAAATAGTCGTATCTGGACAGGTAATTTCTATTATTTTAAAAGCTTAATATAAAAATCAAATGCATGTAGTATTATCATTCTTATCACTATGCTTTTTTTCTTTTTACAAACTTGAATTGCCTTTAAAAACTGTGTAGGTCAAATTAACATTTTTGACTGAAATCATATGGGATAACATTTATAGTAGTCTCCATGTCAAGCCCATATCTGAACCATTTTGATTTGCTCCTGAGGATTTCTAGTGCCAGCCTGTCTGGACCCGAGGGGTTTTTACCAGAACCTATGGAACATTGCTGTGTGTTACACTGTTACTGTGATGAATTAACACCCCCTTGTAGCAGCCCTCAGTAAATGGTTCCTGAGAATCGGTGTTTGCCTCCAAGTATGATGATTACATGTTGTGTGTTTAATAACACTTCCCCACTTAAAGTTCTCAAGTGAGATGAGCCCCAGTCGCCTGTGGTGATAGCAGGCTTACTATTGCACCCCTAATGGCTGCCTTCCTTTTCAGGTACCACTCCCCTCTCCTCTCAAGCCTCCTCTCTAAACTAGGACTATTCAAATCTCCCCTTAAGGTCTCTTGGAAGAACCCAAATTTAGACAGGGTCCATTTTTCAGAAGACTTGAAAAAATATACCACTATGATACACCACTGTGTGTTTTGATGGACATTTAATGTAAAGGATCTCTTATTACAATAAAAGAACTTTATAAATCATATTAACTTACTTGATTGGGGTTTTAATGCCAGAGCAAATATACATAATTTCAAATTCTGAAAGATAACACAAGTAGAAGATACTGGTTTAAGAATTAGATAGTATGCTGCAAGTGAATTTCTAGGTCTTTCCAGAAGGAGGATGGTGCATTTTCCTTTGGACTCTTTCAAAATTTGTAAAATTGATTTTTGATGGCCATGAGGCAGTAACTGATTTTGAAATAGTTCATCCAAATAGCATCTAAATTTTTGCTCAAGAAATATCCCATTAGTTTGATTCTTTGTTTTTGCTGAAAAGCTGTTAATTATGGTCATTTTCCTTACACAAATAGAATTATAAGTAATGAAAAACTTAAGTATGTGTTACGTCTTAGTCACTTTCACTTAAATTATATATACACTTGAGTACGAAACCCTAGTTTTCATAACAGAACAAATACAATTCCCTGGTTGAATATTTTTCTGTCAAAATAATTATATATTTAGTTATGTTTCTGATGAGGTAAATGTCTACTAAGTTCAAAAGGAACATGAGTCATGAGTGACTTATTTACTTTTGTTTTGGTTATAAACAATTACATATAAATTTCCCTAAGTTTTTAACAGTAAAATTTTAACACACATAACATTTCCCTGATACCATAACACTTGAATGTCTTCAATATTTAAATACATTTAAATTTCTGTCATTAAGACTGAATGCACTCTTGCAAATTGCTTTTCCCCATAATTTTAAAGGATTCCAATAATTCATCTGTATGTTAAATCATATATAAGTTTAAATTTGAGAAAAAAGATTCATTTATCAGAAAAAAAACATAGAGATGACTTGATCCAGATTAAGTTGTTGGTAGAGGATTTTGAAGACTGTCATCTGGCTGTGTTCAAGTCGTTGTCTCTTGTTATTTCTTTCTGGTACTTAAGGATCCATTTTAATTAGAACATTCAGGTTTTTCTCCATTTAAAGAAAAAAATGATTTGATTTTAGTTTTGAAGTTGTTTATTATTTTTTATTTTTTGGCTTTCATGGAAATATATGTAAAACTTTGATGAAAAATTGAAAAGGTGATTTTACATGGGAAAAAAAAGGTACTCTAAATTCCTGGATGAGTACTCTTAATTTTACTTATGTTTTTAAAGGGCTTATAGTCAAAAACTCATAGAATATTGAATTAATATGGAAAATATTTATGAGTAAATTTGGAGTATTATATATCTGAGAATTTCCAAGAAAATGTTGTGGAGAAAAAAATTGCTTAGCTCATGTTTGTTCTATCAAATAATCATATATATCATAAAGGTACCTGCTTTGATATACATATATAGAGAGAGAGACAGAGAAACATTTTGTCTCTCTGTCTCTCTACACACACACACACACACACACACACACACACACTTAATTATCCTTATTTGTGCTTCTTGGAGAAATACAGAATTAAGTTCCTGTGAGCCTCTGGTTACATTTTTGTCAACCAATCAACACTTAACCTTGTTTTATGTATGTTTCTGTTTAAAGGCACCTTACTTAATATATAGTGTTGATTGATTAAAATTGAACTCACTGCCAAACAACACTATACCTCACACAGGATCAAACCTTATTTAATGCATGTATTTTCTGCATTAGATATATGACAGCCTTCTTGTGCTAAGTAACACTAGACAGCACTATGCTCAGGTAACATTTTAAGCAGCCAAATTATCAAAAAAAAGCACAAAAAATACAGAACATGTGGCAACAAAATACACCATGTAAAGGACATTTGTTTGCAGAGACAAAGCAAAAAGACAAAACATTTCCTTGTTGAACTTAGCTGGGAATGTATGCAATGTGCAGATAAAAAGTTTCATCAACCTCTGCATGCCTGCAAATGACCATGAAAGCACCCTGAGTATTGGTTGTTAGATAGCAAGCACATTCACGAATACGGCATCTATGAATAATGAGGACCAACTGGGTGTCTGTCTGCGTGTGTATGCAATCTAGGTATCAGAATGTTTACTTTGCCTTTTCTAAAACATTTTTTCTATCATATACATACTGTCTTGAGATGTGAATTTTCTGTTTGTGTAGGTCAAAATCAGTGGAATATTAGGCAAGTATATATGCTTCTAATAAATATTTACCTTTTAGTTTTTGCAAAAGGAAGAACATAACCACAAAATTAATTCAAAAAGTCTCAGTTATCAAAAACTCACTCATGAATTGAATATCAAATTAAGATCAGATACATATCTTGTTGTGGTATTTTGTACTTTCTTATTCATATCAGTTTGATCACTGAGAAGATAGCTGTTGAGTAAACATACTTCTAATTATTCTATCACGATAGTGATACATGACCATAGACATACACATTCTAATTCAAGAGAGGGTAATTCAGAATTTAAAGTAGCCCTATTTACCCTTATTCTATACACTAATAAAGGACCAATTTTTAATTTCTTTTTTATTTTTGTCTGTTAATAAACAACATACATTTTGAAATGTTTTTAACTAACCAAAATTTAACTCTTTCAACTCTGAAATAAACAGGAAACTTCATGAAGTATGCATTGTAATTTAACAAATGAATTATAATGTTTTTCTTGTAGATAGTTTTTTTTGGTATCTTATTTGAAACACGTGTTTTTTGTTGTCTTTATAGGCTTTGAGTATCCATTCCCAACGTCAAAGACAAGAAATAAAATGTTGCGATGCCCAAGAAGTCTTAATGGTAAGTGTAGTAACATTTCATTATGATTTTATTTTGCATTTCTTCAATTGTAATTAAGGCTCACACCCCGAGCCTGATTTTTAGTGGCTTTTGTGAAGTATCTAAGTATTCTTCTCATTTTTATATTTCTTACTTATTCTGAGAAATTTTTTTGTGTATTTTGGATTATGGACATTTATTTTAATATGAGTTTTAACTGTCTTCTCACATTCATTCTCTTTATGCAGTCATTTGAGGAGATGAAGTTCTTATTTTAATACAACTGGATTTAACAATCATGTCTTTGCAAACAGTGTCTTTTGTATGTTTTTTAAGACATATGTACCCTCCTGGGGTGATGATGATTTCTAGAATATTTTCTGGAAATATTTTGATTTACCTTCACCATAGGTTAATTCACTTAAAATTAATTTTGCTATATTTTGGCATGAGATAGAGATTCAAATTCATTTTTTTCCATATGGAGGTATAATTGTCCTAGCACTATTTATTGAGGAGGGTGTCCTTTCCCAGCTGTCCTGAGGTGATATTTTTGACATAATTGTGATATTATGTATAAGTGGATCTGTTTCTTCTTCCAACTCTCTCAATTCTTTCATTGTTCTATCTTTTCTTACTTCATTATTACTACAATGTTTAACAAGTTTAGATTTATAATAAGCCTAGAAAATTGCTTGGGCAAATTCTGTATTGTGTGCTTCCTTAATCTTTCCTTTAATAGGTTTTTATTTTAAATGTTTTGCTAGTCTTAGACATATGCTACCCATTTAATTTTAGAATCGAAGTATCACTTCATATAATAATTTACTGAGTAGTACATTTGTTACTTGTATCTTTGTTTTATTTTCCAATATGTTTTAAAAACAAAGTACCTTTTGTTTTTAATAAATAAATAAAACAAAGTTATAATCTCTTTACAGGGAAAATTTTAAAATCTCATTGGGATACCTTACATAAATGGAGATAAATAACTTGTTAAAGGATTGGAATTATCAAATTATTTATGGTTATAATTATGATAGGTTGAACACACTTGTAACTATCATCTGCAACAAGAAAGAGAAAGCCAGCCAGTCCTGAAGTCCCTTATGTGTCCAAACCCAATCCCAGCCACCTCTTCTCCTCCTTCTAAAGGAAACACTATTTTACTATGGTAAAGACTTTCTTAGTATTTTCTGATAGTTTTGTCAGACAAATGTGTAGTACTAGTCAAGTAATTTAGTCTCTCTCACTTTTTAACTTTTTATGCCTTTCAAATCACTTAGTCTACAACCCACCCATCCCTTTCCTTATTTTGAGAGGTATCTGTTGGAGAACCTGCACTGTCTAACATGTAATTTCCCATGGTCTGGATTTTGCTTATTGCATATTCATGGTGAAAATCAACATGTTCCTCTTTCCCTTCTATTTAGTGCAGATTGGATGCTGAGTACAGAAGTTTGATCAGATTCTAATTTGTGCCCCTTGGCAAGACTATCTCATTGCTCTGTCTGTTGTTTTTTATGGGGAGTTTTGGGAAGCTGCTTCCTCAGCTACCATCACTGTCCCATAATTTTGATCTTATTATAAATTCAATGCTATTTTAGAAGACATACTTTAAAATTCCATACTTTAAAATTCTGTTTGTAATTCTTTTCACATATGCATAAATATTATAAATACTCATACTAAATTTGTATTCTAATAGATCTTGTAATGTAATTCTTTATACATAAAATTATATCATTATTAAAATTAATAGTTTTATTTCTACCATTCCATATATTTCTCCTCCTCCTTTGTTTTCTTACCTTACTCTGTTGGTTATACCTCCTGTATAATATGGAACAGAAGTGGGAACAATGAGCATCCTTGCCTTTTTCCCATTTCAAAGCACAGCTTTCAATATTTCACCACAAAATGCAGTCGTTTCTGTAGGTGTTATGTACACCATATTCGATTACAGAAATTTCCTTTTGTCAGTGTGTTCAGAAACCTTTTTAGCTTTTAAGTACATGTTTAATATTATTGAATACCTTTTGCAAGTACTTAGATAACTGTGTGATTTCTCTCCTTTCTCTGCTGCTGTTCATTATATTAATTGATTTTTAAATGTTAAAACACCTAGTATTCATGAGTTAAAGTCATGAGATGACATACTGTTTATGAACTGGTGCATTAATTTTGCTTATAAATTGTTTAGGACTTTTGCATATATGTTAATAAGAGCAGGTTAATAAAAGCAGATGAACCAATTTGCTTTCTATGGTGCCCAGACAAGTATCATGTAGAAATTTATTTTTACTGCATTCTTTAATTAATTGTTTCCCAATCTTTGATACATTTTTAAAAATATGTATGCTCAACTTAGTTAATATTTTATTTGTATTTCCTCAAGTATTTCTTAATTGATGTACCCACAATAAACTGTACAAATCTCAGTGTACAATTTGATGAATTTTGACAGGTGTATACACTCATGGAACCATCACCCACATCAAGATACTGAACGTTCTCACTAATTTTTTCCCATTTACTTATTTCACCTATCCCTACCCCCTCTCCTAAGGCAACTGCCACTTTGTTCTCTGGATCTATGAATCAATTTTTGTTTTGTTTCTTTGTTGGTGTTTTCTAGATTCTACATATAAGTGAAATTATATGGTATTTGTCTTTCTGTGTCTGACTTATTCCACTTCGCATAATACCCTCTAGGTCCATCTATGTTGTTGCAAATGGCAAGATTTCATTCTTTTTTTGTGCTTAATATTCCACTGTATAGGTTATATTTTAAGTGTATATTTTCCTACCTCATTTGATAAATAATTTGAACAAAATTAAAATTCTTGATTTGAAATAATTTTCCCTCAGAGCTTCAAAGCAGTGCTTTGTCTTCTGGACTTTAATGCTGCTACTGAGATGTCTGATGCAAATTTTTTGTTATTTGTTGGAATCTTGGATATTCTAGAAAGTGGGGAATTGTTTACTTCTAGGTGGATGTAATATTTTACCAAATGAAACACCACATTGTTTTCAAAACTTGGCTTTCTTTAGATTGCATAGTGGGTGTGTTTGGGGAAGTATACACAGAGACCTGACCTACACGAAATAAATATTTTTAGGAGATAATGCTGATCAATACATGAATGTGTTGATGAAACAAGAGAATTTTAATAAAATGGAAAAGGAAATAGAATAAGCCTAACATGCAGAAATATGCTCATATCAATTTTACTAGAATTTATTAAAATTTAAATTCTTATCACTAACATTCATTTTTTAAAGGTAAGAATTTATCTGTACTATGAATGTGTTTGGTGGTACGAATTTTCACAAGTGATATATTCCTTGGATTTCTTTCTTTTAGTACCATAGATAAGTGACAGAAATTTAAAAATGCATAACCATGAATAGACTGAAGAAGTTTCTTTCATTATTTATCCTTTAGCTTATCAACTACTGTTTCTTGGTGCAGTTACAAACCTTCCTAATTTAAACTATTCTTGAACATCTTATACAAAAATTAAACTGTTCTTCACATAAAACATAGCAACCAGGAGATGTGCCGTTGTACTCATTACCTGTTTCAGTTGATGAGTCAGTTCAGTTTAGTGGTCAAATTTCCTAATGATTATTTTTCCATTGAAAAGAATACATTTGTCTGATATTTTGTAATTATAATGATCTAAGTGGATTCTCCATATGCTGTATTACTTGATGAACCCACAGTCTTCTTGCTGCTTTTTTGTCATGCAGAATTCATCTTTTTAGAGTTCCCAGGCTTTCTATTTAAGTAGTGTAAGAGTTCTGAAGCTGAAGTGGTATCCTTTTTATCTGTTTTTAGCTTTCTAACAACATTCTTTTTCATAAGGTATTGAAAAAACATACAGGGAATAAAAAGTGAGACAAGTTTTAAATATTACCAGCACCCCAGAGTTGTCATCCTTAGTATTTTGGAATATATGGTACCAATGTTATCAATGTGTAAACTATCTTTAAGTTAAGTAATATATGATCCCACATATATCTTTGAAAAATTAATTATAGAATTAGAGATAAAGCTACAGTTCCCTAGATACCAAAACTCATATGGATTTCTCCAAATACAGAGAAGAACAGATGATAAGCAGCAAAAGAAAATTAAAGTTATGTACTTTATAATTTCTGGACATGGAGGAGCTCCATTTTCTTTTTGATTTGTCTGTTTGTGATTTTATATACTACAGTATCATTATAAATTATAGCTTCATTATATGTCTTGATGATTGCTTAAACTATCTACCTTTGCTCTTTTATTAAAAATTAACTATTACTACATACACATTTTAGAATTAGCTGTTAAGTATCATAAAAAGTTCTTTTAGGAATTTATTGCAATCATGCTGATGGTGTAAAGGAATTTGTGAAGAATTGACACTTCTTCCAGTATAAAACCTTTACATCCATTAACATAGTACATAATGTCACTTATTAAAGATTCCTGTCATCAATTAACAGATATGTGGCTACTTTTACATTTTCAAAAAACATTCTGTTCCTCTGATATTTATTCTATTCCAACACTTGCCAATATAGATATGTTGACAAGTATTGATAAATGACAGTAATGCTGTCATTTCAAGAAACATGTTTGTTTTGGTTAAAGCTTATATACAAAATATTGATGCTGAATGAACATGATATTTTTCAAAGAATGAAGTATATAACTATTAAATTATCAGTTATTTCCTTCAAGTATTAGCTTTGACTGATGTCATAATTGTTTATTTCAATTCTCCAGAATTTTTAAAGACATAATTATATCATCATAGATGTGTACATTCATGAAGTTCTAAAATAATAATTAATAATATTGGTAGAAAACACTGTGTTTGCCATTATGATATATTTTCTTTTTGTGGGAATTTTTGCATTTAATACTAACACGCTAGAGGTTGGACAATTAGGTAGAGAGAAATTAAATAATTTGCAATAGATCCTTGCTGCTCAAAGTTAGTCCCAAAGCCTGCAACACAAGCTCCTTAGAATTACAAACACCCAGGCCTCATCCCAGGTCTCAGTTTACATTTTAGTAAGATTTAACAATATGATCCAATTGCACATTTGGTTTTGAGAGGTCTTTAACATATCACAGAGTTTGTATGTTTTGTGGTTGGGGCTTTTATTCAGACATTCTGAGTTTGGGTTCTGCCCTCTTCACCACTTCCATATCCTACTTCACCATTTCTTTGTAGACAATCCAAACAATTTATCATGTATATTTTGTTTAACCCCTCCAATGTTAGAGAAGTACACTTTCTCATGAGAAAATACAAATTATTTTTGACCAACTACAATTATGGTTATTTTAAAGAAGAGGAAATCAACCTTTCCCTGACTTCCAAATCAATATTTTTCATTGCTTATTTTACAGAAAAGCAAAATAAATTTAACCTCTCCTTCATATAACTTCCTTGTACATACTTTAAGACAAATTTCATGATTCTGTCAGTGTTTTAAATTTATGTAGTCAATTCCTTTATTACTAATGGATTTTATATATTTTATCATAAAAACTTTCCCTCATATTATTCTTCTTTTCATTGTGCAACCTTACAATGCATGGTTATTGAGGACTGAACTGAATAATCAAGATCGTGAAATTGTCTCCATACAGTTTTCCTTGTTCTGGCTTTTAATTCTTCTATTAATGGAGACAGACTTTGTTTAATTCTTTTTTTTTTCTTTTCCACTAAATAACAACAGGCCAGGTGTCTATCACTTAATTTTGAGACAGTTTTCAGGACTGCTAGTCTAGAAAATGAATACATGAAATGTGCATATACAATAATAAGACAACAGTGTATTGTAAATAATATTTACACATCTTTAAAATAATATCATACAGACAATGATTCAAAATGGTGGTGTGAGAGGTGAGACAGAGAACCCATCCCCAAACCACATATATTATGAAAATATAATTAATACAACTAATCCTAAAAGAGCAACAGGAAAAAAGGCTACACCAGGCTGCATACACCTGGAGAACAGAGCACACCTCACGAAACATGGTAATGTACCAAAGCCTTGATCCAGCAAGACCCAAGCCCTTCCCCCCTCACCAGCTTACCAATAATGGAGTGGGAAGCGTGTGGATGCCTGGGACTGGTGAACACCCAGCCCTGGAGATCTGCTGTGGGAGCACAAACCTACATTGCATGATGCTCTGGAGATTAGTGGGGTTAAGCTAAGACAAGAGGAATACTTGAGAGACATATTCCAGCCGTTTGTCGAAGACAGGGATCCATATCCGGCTGCTCTTGGACAAAGGAAAGGTGTGCAGTCTGAGAGGCTTCCTAGCAGCGAAAGGGCTGCTGAAGGGGTGGAGATTGCATGGAACTTGTTGCGCAGGAGAAGGGATAGGTGGACAAGTTTGCCTGGGCACGCTCTGCCCAGCAGGTTGGGAACTTTCAGGAACTTCAGGTGCTAAATCCCCCTGGCTGGCTACTCAGCTCTAAGGCCCCCCCACTATGATATGTAGATTGCTGCACATTCCTACTTGCCTGGAAGCACCAGCTCACAAACTGGCAGTCCCTGCCATGGCATCAGGCCAGCCAGAGGGTGGCTCTGCCTACATCAAATACAGACAAAAAGTACAGAGGCTTACAGCCTGTGTGATGGCCCACTGGTTCTGACAGTGGAGACAGGCACTGGAGCCAGAAAACAGGAAACAGCTCTTTGCTCCCCCAAGGCACCAGTGCCACTCTTCTGTGACCCCCGACATCACTCCAGGGGCTGAGCAGCTCCAGAGACTAGAGCTTCTGGGCACTAGAAGGCAACGCATAAAAATATGAAACATCAAAGGAACATGGATCAAACAAAAATCTTGCAAAAACAAGCAAAAGGGCCAAATAAAACTGAACTCACTGATCTTCCTGAAAGAGAGTTCAAAATTAAAATCATAAACATGCTCATGGAAGTACAGAAAAATATTCAAGAACTCAGGGAAGGATTCTGGACAGAGATTCAATCATTAAGAAATAGCATATGTGAAATGAAACATACAATGGAGATATTTAAAGGCAGATTAGATATAGTAGAAGACACGGTAAATGGAATAGAAATTAGAGAAGAGGAATACAAAGAAGCTGAGGCACAGAGAGAAAAAGGATCTCTAAGAATGAAAGAATAAAGAGAGAACAGTGTGACCAATCCAGATGGAACAATATTCACATTATAGGAGTACGAGAAGAAGAAGAGAGATAAAAAGGGATAGAAAGTGTCTTTGAGGAGGTAATTGCTGAAAATATCCCCAATCTGGGTGAAGGGGATAGTCTCTCGGGCCATGGAGGTGCACAGATCTCCCAACACAAGGGACCCAAGGAAGACAACACCAAGACATATAATAATTAAAATGGCAAAGATCAAGGAAAAGAACAGATTTTTAAAAGTAGCTAGAGAGAGAAAAAAGATCACATACCAAGAAAAATTCATTAGACTATCATCAGATTCTCAACAAAAACGCTACAGGCCAGAAGGGAGTGACATGGTATATTTAATGCAATGAAACAGAAGGGCCTCAAACCAAAAATACATTACCTGGCAAGGGTATCATTTAATTTGAAGGAGGGATTAAACAATTTCCAGATAAGCAAAAGTTGAGAGAATTCACCACCCACAAACTACCTCTACAGTTCATTTTGGAGGGACTGCTATAGATGGAAGTATTCATAAGACTAAATAGCTGTCACCAGGGGAAATAAAACTAGAACAAATTAAAACAATTAATTAAAAAGCAGTTGCAAAATAAAATCAAACAACCCACAAAGTCCATCAATGGATAGACAAAGAGTATAGAATATGATACTTAATATATAAAGAATGGAGGAGGAAGAAAAAGGAGGGAAAAAAGAACCTTTAGGTTGTGTTTGTAATAGCATATTAAGTGAGTTAAATTGGACTGTTAGATAGTAATGAACACTGGTAACCACGAATGTAAAGCCTGCAATGACAATAAGAATTACCTATCAATAATCACCCTAAATGTAAATGGCCTGAATGCACCAATCAAAAGAACTGAATGGATAAAAAAATAAGACCTGTCTATATGCTGCCTACAAGAGACTCACTTCAAAACCAAAGACATACAAAGACTGAAATAAAGGGATGGAAAAATTTATTTCATGCAACTAATAGGAAGAAAAAAGCAGGAGTAGCAGTACCTGTATCGGACAAAAAAAGACTTCAAAACAAAGAAAGTAAAAAGAGACAAAGAAGTTGCTCATGTTCATATCAAAGAGATTTTTGCCTTTATTTTTTACTAAGAGTTTTATGGTTTCATGACTTACATTCAGGTCTTTGATCTATTTTGAGTTTACTTCTGTGTATGGGGTTAGACAGTGATCCAGTTTCATTCTCTTACATGTAGCTGTCCAGTTTTGCCAACACCAGCTGTTGAAGAGGCTGTCATTTCCCCATTGTATATACATGGCTCCTTTATCGTATATTAATTGACCATATATGCTTGGGTTTATATCTGAGCTCTCTATTCTATTCTACTGGTCTGTGGGTCTTTTCTTGTGCCAGAACCAAATTGTCTTGATTAATGTAGCTTTGTAGAAGAACTTGAAGTCAGGGAGCGTAATTCCTCTGGCTTTATTCTTCCTTCTCAGGATTTCTTTGGCTAAGACAAACAACAAAAAATGATGGTGAGGATGTGGAGAAAGGGGAACCCTCCTACACTGCAGGTGGGAATGTAAATTAGTTCAACCATTGTTGAAAGCAGTATGGAGGTTCCTCAAAAAACTCAAAATAGAAATACCATTTGACCAAGGAATTCCACTCCTAGGAATTTACCCTAAGAATGCAGCAGCCCAGTTTGAAAAAGACATATGCACCCCTATATTTATTGCAGCACTATTTACAATAGCCAAGAAATGGAAGCAACCTAAGTGTCCATCAGTAGATGAATGGATAAAGAAGGTGGGGTATATATACACAGTGAAATATTATTCAGCCATAAGAAGAAAACAAATCCTACTATTTGCAACAACATGGATGGAGCTAAAGGGTATTATGCTCAGTGAAATAAGCCAGGCAGAGAAAGACAAGTATCAAATGATTTCACTCATCTGTGGAGTATAAGAACAAAGAAAAATCTGCAGGAACAAAAGAGCACCAGACTCACAGAACCCAAGAATGGACTAACAGTTACCAAAGGGAAAGGGACTGGGGAAGATGGGTGGGAAGGGCGGGATAAGGGGGAAAAAGGGGTATTATGATTAGCACACATAATGTAGCTGAGGGCTATATGGGAAAGGCAGTATAACACAGAGAAGACAAGTAGTGATTCTATAGCATCTCACTATGCTGATGGACAGTGACTGTAATGGTGTATGTGGTGTGGACTTGATAATACGGGAGTCTAGTAACCATAATGCTCATGTAATTGTACATTAATAATACCAAAATTAAAAAAATAGCTCAAATATTAAAAAGAAGTCTAACAGGATTTTTACACAAGAATCAAAACATGCTAACACATCTTTCTAATATGGTTTATTTTCCCTGGTTTTAAGTTTATTTTAGAATTAATATAGGCTATATGATTTTTAAAAATATGTTTGGGGCATAGGTTATCTTAAGAAAACACTTGCAATAAATATTTTATCAGTGACTGAATTAACCTTATTCTGAAATCTCTGCCTATTGTTTAATACATACTTTACTGTGTGTGCATGTATGGATTATTGAAAAGGTTGAACTCCGTGGGATTACAAAATGAAAATGGCTTTATTTCATCAACAGTCATTGCCTTTGAAACAGAATAATGCTGTGTAGTACAGAAGGCTTGGCACATGAATGGATAGCCTAGTAGAAAAGAAAAGAAGTTGGGGGTGGGGGAAAGCTTTGTACATCAATATAATAAAAGAATTTCTCACTGCAAAGTTGTCACTATACAGTAAGCATTAAGTAGGTCTGACTTTCTTTTCTCATAAATGTTATTAAAATAACTATAAGACTGATGAACTGTTTCTTAGTATTTAACATTTTATACAAGACAGTGATTATTATAATTATAGACTTTGGAATCCCAACTAAACTGCTTCCTAGTCATGTGATGTTTTCTTATATTGAGCTACGTGACTTCTCTAGACCTTGGTTTTCTCATCCTAAATGGTTATAATGATAATACCTGTCATAAACTTGAAGTGAGGATTAAATGCAATCACTAATATTTTCCATTATCATATCATCATTGCTCCTTACAATTTCTCATTTTAATTGAATAAACAGACTTTTTCTAAAAATACTGTTTTACTTTTAACTCTCAAGAGAAGATTCTTTTTATTTTACAAACATCTTTGAAACCAGAAGCTCAGACTTTTGTGTTTTATTCTCCCATATACTTTCATATAATATTTTGTAGATTTTTTTTCATTTTTTACCCTTTCAAAATATATACTGTCTTTGGATATTACCTTATTTCCTTTCTTGCAGCCATACTTTGCCAATGTCCATATTCCTTGTACAATTGGAACTTGGGCTATGGTTGTGCAAACTTTGATGTCTCCATCCATTTGAGTGTGTATTTTAACACCTACCTTATTGGTAGGCCCAATCTGTTTTATCTGCTCATAATGATTGTCCCATTTTTGCTCTTACCATCATGAATTATTTCACCTCTAAAACTTCAAATGTAAAGTCAGACAATATAAAATTTCTTTTGCCTTACTTCCTCATAATCACTCCCAGTGTATCTATTCTCAAATGCATTACAACTTCCAAAACATGGATGAAAAATATTTTTTATCAATATTCTGCCAATTGGTAGTGGCTGGTTGAAACACTGTACTGAGAATTCTGAACCTGATGTCAGGACTTGACAGGGAAGACTTGTGATCAATTACCAGTGTTTGAAATAAGGCATAAGTGAAGGGTTGCTTCTGTGCCAAGTACCTCTCCATCCTTTAAACTTTACTATTCCATGAAACTATCATTCTTTGAGTGCAACTTTTTCGTTATATAATATGTAAGTCAGAGGACATTAGCAATCAGTGCTATTATTTTACAAGTTCCATCTCCTACCTTACCCGTCGGCCTTTAGTTCTATTTACTGAGTGGTCAGTTTTCTGCTTAAAAGTCTCTAAATCTTGTGAAAGCAACTACAACGAGGATACATTGGTTACATTACATACTTTCCCTTGAACCTAGGTGAGCTCCTGACTGTTCTGACTGATCATGTTACATGATGTCCAGATTAAGTCATAAAATCCATGACTCATTTTATATACTTCTCCTCTCTCTTGCTTTCTCACCCCCTGCCCCCTCATCTCTCTCTCAACGCTTGTCCCCAAATCATGTTATAAGGAAGTCCACACATGGAAAGGAAACGTGTAGGTCTTCTAGCTGACAGTGTCAGCTACGATATTAATTAGGGTTATAGGTGGCATCAATCACTAGATTAAAGTGTGAGCACTCATTAACATTGTGGTGTGGGTTGAGTGGCTATTGGCTACTTGAAATGTCACTATTTCAAACTGAGATGTGTTTTAAGTGCTAAATAAACACTGTATTTCAAAAATTTTGTAGGGGATAAAAGTAAAATTATTTCATCAATATTTTAATATTGATTACATGATGAAATAACATTTTGAATATATTAGCTTAAATATATTATTGCATTAATTTTTCCTATTTAAAAAATTTTCTCTTTACTGTGGCAGCTAAAAGTTTTTTAATTACATATGTGGATTGCAATATATTTCATTTGGACAACACTGCTCTAGATGATTCTGGCTCCAAGGTTTGGAGATATCCCAGCTGATGCCAAGTTACTCTGCTCAGCTCTGCCTAAGTTGCAGATTTGTGAGTAAAATAAGTGTATTTTCATTTTAAGCTATTGAGTTGAAGATTTACTCAGTATATATAACTTAATCTCTTATAGTAATGAGAATTTTTTTTATAATTATGAAGTGGATGGATTATATTCTTCAGGTATTTAAAAAACATTGTGAATCAGGACATATGTACAGAAAGAATGTGAACATAAGTAGTTACAGTTATATAACAATGAATACTATATGCATACCCACCAAAAGATAAATTAAACATTACTATCTCACAAAAGCCCCTTCATTATATTCCTGTCCAAGATCTCATCCTACTTTATTCCCTCCAGAAGTAATCAATGTTCTAAATTTTATTATTTTCTTGCCTTTCTTAGTTATTTCTACTACCTCTTTTTCTCTAAACAAAACACTGATTTGTCTGTTTTTAAACTTACATAAATGGATGTATATTTCTATAATTTTTATTGATGGACAATATCATCTACATTCATTCATATCAAAACTTATTATTATTGACTCTTTTCATTACTGTATAGCACTCTGAAATATGGATATTTGAATTTTGTACATGAATTTCTCTTATGTATATACCTACTAATGGGATAGCTGTGTCACATTTTGATGGCTATTTGGTGTTCTGTGTTACCGGAACTAAGCATTAGTAGGCAATGCTGGACTGTTTTTGAAAGTGGGCGTACTAATTTACACTCCCAGTGTCTGTGGATGAGAGTTTCCCTTTGCTCTCCACAAGTGAAACTTGGAATTGCCAGAAATTTAGTTTTGACTTCCTTTTGTTTGTAGAAAGGTGTTTGATTAGGGTTTAAATTCATATTTCTTTTTTAAATAATCAGTTCAAACTTCTCATTTGGCTTACTGGCCATTTGAACTCCTGCTATAATCTTGTTCTTTCTTTTTCTAGTTTTCATTTCAGTTTTATGTATTTTTTCCTCACGGTTCATAAGAGGTATAGATATTGTGGGTAATAAGACATTGTTTATATACAAATGCATACTATATTTCAGGTGAACAACGTAATGCTTCAACGCTTATGTACATTATGAAACGTTCAAAACAATAAGTGTAGTTACCATCTGTCACCATACAGTTATTACAGTATTTTTGACTATATGCTCTATGCTGTACTTTTCATACCTGTGACTTATTTTATAACTGGATATTTGTAACTCTTCAGTCCTTTTTTCCTTCCTTTCTCTCTCTCTCTCTCTCTCTCTCTCTCTCTCTCTCTTTGATTTCAATATATAAGTAGCCGGTTATCTCAGAAACATTTATTGATTTTCTTAATGTAAACATTTTATTACCTGAAAATAAGCACAGTTTAACTTTTTCTTTTTACTAGTCCACATTTGTTTTATTTATTTTCATAGTATATCATGCTGATTTTGTTTGTATGTGAGATATGACAAAGTATTACTAAAACCTTTGTATCCTTGTACTGTTTTTAATGTGACAACTAATACTTTGGGATTTCTTATAAACTGAAATTGATTAGACTTCTAGTTGCCCTTGATAATATAGTAAATAATTTCTGGCTTTCTAAATTTTGGTTGAATAGTGTTTCTTAATATTTCATTTAAATAGCATTAATTTAAAGGTAATATATTTAAGGCCTTCCCATGTCTTTTTCAAATTCAGACTTCCCAGTGTTTAAGATAAATAATGAAGATTGGTATTGTCAAAACAAATAGTAAAGTTTTATGCAGTATGAATTAAGGGTTGGATTTCTGTACACTCTTAATTTCAAGTTTTAAAGGAGCTCATTTGTGAGACTCCCAAAGCAAAAGTTCCTAAAGAAATTTTTAGTTCTCTTCAGTATAAATTATTTTCATTCACATTATCAAACTTATATGAGATTCTATTTCCCTAAGACTTCTTTTTCTTTTTGAGGAAATAGTCTGTGTGACTCTTTGTATTTGAGTGAACTTAAGAAACATGGAGGAATGTTGACAGAAGACTAATTACTTCATAATTGAATCTAGAAATAGCTTCTTTTAATGTGGTAAACAAATGTCATTCTGGCTGGACACATCAGAAACTAGTTTCAAATAGAATGAATAAAATAAAAATGAAAGAATTGACATGCCTGAGAGAACTATGAGATAAATGAGCATTTCTATAAAAATTTTAAAAAGTAAGTGAAAATAAGGCAATTGGAATTTCCCATTTTAGGAGAAATATCTTGGTACTACTCAAATACTACCATAGACCAGCTCATTTGCCTTTCAACAGATCCTTTCTAGATGTAATGATTTAAAATAAGATTTATAACATAATCCTTTCCAGTCATAGTTAATAAAATAACATTACTAATGATTTATACTATAACTGAAGCTGGTTGTATATTTTTAACTAGAGCATCGTTTTGCTTTACTCAAAGAGAAGTAGTTTCAACTTTACATTATTATTTTAGGCTATAATCTATGCTGAGATTGGTGCCTATAGCCCAGTCACATGTCTCAGAGGAGAGAGAGATTTTCTGGAGCCACCACTTGCATCCTATCATCAAATAAAGACAGGGGATGGGCTAGAGAATCCATAAAAGTGAGAAACATTGAAAAAATGTTCTAATAAGGTCATTCCTTCAACCCACCATAAATATTCATGAACATTCTGTCCTACTCTACCCTTCTTATTCCTAGCACCTAATCCTTAGAGAGTCACCCCCCTTCTCAGATATAACCTTGGGTTTTGCATATACACAAAATACTTCTTTCTTTAATGTTGAAAGCTTGTTTATGGTCCTCTTGGACATTTTTCTGTAAAAAAGACTTCATGAGTATACAAGAATTTTCTAGGCAACAGCCTTGAGGGAGTTTTGAAAAGAACTCACAACACTGGAATCTCTCTAAACCCACTGGAGCAGCTTCCCAAGACCACCTCAGTATTCACTGTCATGTGAGAAACTTGTATTATGGCCCACTAAGAAGGAAGCATGTTATAATATTAGGCTTGATTTTATTCAGTTCCAAAACAAGAGGGCCACCCCTTGGCTTAAGAGAATCACATGCAATTTTCACCATGTAATGGAAGGTAAAGGTTGACACACAACCTGGGTTTAACTGAGAGCCACAAGAGAAGGCACAGTCTATATTCAGCTACACATCTAAACACCTGTTTTTCTTTCTCCACACTTGATCTTAGTATTATTTCAGTGTATCAGCAATATGAGCCAGGCAAATAAGAAAATATTTCAGGAGGTTGAAGAGTATTCGTTCTCAACTTGAATGATTTTAAGAAAGAATCTACTACACAATTTACATAAAATCATTGTACCTTATTCCCACATGAAACTTAATTTAACTCACTATCTGGAATTGGAGCCTAGATATCTTCAATTTGTTAGAAGTTTCACAGACATTTTCTATATGCCTCCTGGGTTGCAAACCCCGGGTCTAGAAACAGTTATGACTGAATTAAGTCAATCTTGATTTGTTCCTCATCAGAATACATTTTATTTAGAGATTATAGAATCAATAGCCAATCAGTATTTTAATTTATTGTTATTGAACATTGTTCTCTCACAGAAGTCTTAAACCTCTTTGTTGTTAGTATCCCTGAATTGCAGCCTCTGCAAAGAGGAAAACAATTCATATGGCTAGGCAGTATGCGGCTAAGAAATGACTTGCCCCCATTCTAAGTTTAAAGAGTCATGAAATATCTCTAAGAAAGAGACAAAGATAACTACCATTAATTTGAATATTTTACTTAAAGAAAATTAATCCATTTTCTGAAACTTTTAAAGCATCAGGAAAACTTTTCCTATTGCCTGTTCTTTTGAAATGCCAGACCATGTGTGGAGTGCAATCTGAAAACAAACACTAACAGTCTTCTAACATACATAGGTTTTTGCACATTACATTTCTATGCCTACCTAGAGGTAACGCATATGTAGATGTAGAGTAAGTCTGTGTTTGTTGTTTTTCCAGGGGTAGTGTCTCCGTATGTCAAAATATGGCATATGGTATCTCTTAAAAAGCCAACACATGCAATTCTCCAAAGAAATTATCAAAGGAGTACACATTGCATGCAGGTGCCTTCTGGACTTTCTCCAAACTCATATACATATACATATTAAATGGGATTTTAGAAGATATATTCATAAATCATCTCTAGATCAATGGAAGGGTATTCAGCTAGTATCCAAGGGGCATAGAGAACAAGGGAGCCTTAATTTGAAATTGAGGAGTTATTTGGAGATCTCAGACATCAGTATTTCTTCAGGATTAGGCATTGATCCAACTTTACCTCCAAATATCAGCAGTTTCTTATTTAATAAAAAAAATAACCTGGTGATATCTTAATATTGTACCTTTCTCCAAGGAGAGCTTCTCAGCCTTGAAAGCACATTTTAATCATTGACTAAGGCCCTACCTCAGATATTCTGATTTAATTGATGTTGTTAGGGCCTAGAAATAGATTATTTTCTTTTGCTTTTTTTTGTTTGTTTTTAGTCCAGGCATTTAAAATATTTTGAAATAATGATATTTATTCTTACAGATATTAGTATATAGCTAGAGAGAATCTGAAAACTTGTATATAAAAGAGTGAATTCAATTGAATTTAGATAAATATCATAAAATGTGTCAAATTCATAAGAGAACATATGAAGTAACATGCCTGGATAGGCATTTCCGACTTAAGGATGGACATCATAGTGACAGAGGACTTCTCCAATTTTTCCTTAAAATTTTTCATAATTTATAATAAAATGTGTGGTAGGATTTTACAGTTGGGATCGAACTGAAGTTGCGAAGAATTTTACTATAAATATAATATATATCTTTTTATTTTATAATGAGTAAACATTGGGGAAATGGAGCCCACCATAAAAAACAAAACAAAACAAGGGACACTGGAAATGATCTTAAAAACTTAGAAGAAAAAAATACCTAAATATATGTATGTATATAAATTCTAGGAAATATTGGGCATTATCAATATAATATGAAAACATATTCTTACTATGAAATAGAAGCAGGAAAAATTTATGAGGTAATTGCTCAAGATGAAAGGCAACAGGTCAAAATAAAAAAAAGGCCTTGGTGAGATAAGGAGTAACTGAGTAACTGAAACTCAAAAGTGTATATAATTAACACTGTTGCATGGTATGTTGGAAGGTTGCTAAGAAGTAGATGCCAAGAGCTGTCATCACAAGGAAAAAAACACATTTTTCCCTTTTTTTTTGTATCTGTGAGATGATGGATGTTAACTAAACTTACTATAGATCATTTCCCAGTTTACGTGATATGCTGTATACCTTAAACTGATACAGTGCTGTCAATTATCCATCAGTAAAACTGGAAAAAACTGAAAGGCAGAAATAAAAATTCAAATTGTATGTATTAAAATGCAGTAGTGACACTATATATATATTTGATCAGTGATATGTATGGAAAGCATGAAAAGTCAGAGTAGAACTAAGTCAAGAAAGTTTTGAAAGAGGTGAAACCTACAGACAAGAGAAGCAGCATAAAACCACACATTCTATGGGCTTCTAAGAAAGAAGCCAGGACAACTGTAGTACATGCAGCAGTTTTAAAGAAAATATACTGAGCGTGGAAACATTAACTGTTCGTGTGTATATGTATATATATATATGTACATATATGTGAACACACATATACACACACTCTCATAAGTAAATTTTAAACATTAATATAAATCCTGTTTACACCAAGAAGAAAGAAAAAAAAGCAGTTTACTGTTAACTCCCACCCCTTCAAAATAAGCACAGTTCTGTTGGAATACATCCATCACTTTTTCCATAGTTATTTGATATGGGTTTGAAATCAGTTCTAAGGCAGTCAATATATAGCATTTCCCAGACCACAGTCACTGGTCATTTGTTCAGATTAGTTCAATCAGAATAAAAAGCAAAACCCTTTGCTTCCCTTATGGAAGAAAATCTCTGTTTCTCTATCTCTGTCTCTGTCTCTCCCTCCCTTCCCACCCCCTTACCTCTGAGGAAGGAATTACCTAGGCAAGCACTGTTGGCAGCATCTTAAAAACATAAAAACAGTCAAATTTAAAATTGTCTTGGCACTATGAAAAGCAGAATGGACAGATGAGGTGATCCAGCGTCATTGACACATGGTTAAATCAACTATGAGGCCAGTCTTATATATGGAATTTATAGCCACTGAGCCAATACATTGCTTTATTGTATAAACCTCTTTTGTCAATATGTATGTATTTTCAACCAAAGTTATGCTAAGTGAGACCAGATCTCCATCTGGAAGCTATCGATTTTCCATTCTTGAAAAAGCTCTGAGACTTCTCTTTCTGTTTGTTATGAATCAATATTAAGAGCCTATTAATGAGGAAGATGTATTGTGCATAAAGTCAGTTAAAACATAAAATTGAAAACATAAAGACAATTTTAAGCACTCTTGATAAAATCAGACTTGTCAGCCAATTGATAGTGCTGCTTACTATATGTCCCCAAAAAAATAATTAAAGAAAAAAAATAATAAAAGGAAGGGAAGAAGGAAGCAGGAAAATGAAGAGACAGAGAAAAGAAGAGAGGGAGGAGGAAAAGAATGATAGTTATCTTCTTCTGAGATCTGAGTCAGTGATGAAGGTTCTAATACCACCTTTGCTGAAAATAACTTCAAAAAACCCCACACTTTCTAGCCCTTATCACACACCATCATTTATTATTATTATTTTAATTACAACATCTTTATTGTTATAATTAACATGCAATAAACTACACATATTTAAAGTGTACAATTTGATTAGTTTTTGCATATGTATACTGCCATGAAACCACAACAGTCAAAAGAGTGAAGATATCCATCACCTCCAGAAACAGCCTTGTGCCCCTTTATAAATCTTCCCATTTCTCCTTGTTCCCTCTTCTAGGCAAAGGCTGATCTACAGTCTGTCACTCTGTATTAGTTTGCCTTTTCTAGAGTTCTATAAAAATGGAGAAACACAGTTTGTACTCTTTGTATCTGGCTTGTTTCCCTCAGCATAATAGTTTTGACCTTTATCCAGATTATATGGATTATTGATTAATGCAAGTCTCTGCATGTTTTATACACAATCTATGTGTAGACACATGTTTTCCTCTCTCTTGAATATTTGGGAAGTGGCATAAGGACATGAAATGGTAGATGTATGCTTATTTTTTTAAGAAACTGCCAAACTGTTTTCCAAAGTACTTGTATCATTCCCCATTCCCTTCAGAGAAGCAGAAGAGTTCTGGTTCTTCCCCACATTTGCTTAAAGTTGGTGTAGTCACGTCTTTTCATTTTAGCCATTTTCATGATTAGTGGTATCTCATTATGTTTTTACTTTGTATTTTCCCAGTGACTAAAAATGTTGAACATCTCTTCACATGCTTATTGCCATCCACATGTATTTTTGTGTCTGTTTAAATGGTTGATCCTGTTTTATTGGGTTGTTTGTATTTTCTTATTAATGAGACAAGAGTTATTTTTTTCTTTTCTTGTGATGAGAACTTTCAAGATTTACTCTCCTTATCAGCTTTCAAATACGCAATACAGTGTTACAGCTATAGTCACCATGGTATACGTTATGTCCCCATGGCATCTGTTTTATAACTGGAGGTTTGTACCTTTTGAAAACTTCTTTCAGCCTCACCATCTACTACTTCCTATATGAACTTCCCTCTGCCAAACTGGTCTGCTCCTGCACTCATGGAATATACCTTGTAATTCTGCTTTCTTCTTTTGTTTACACCAAATTTCACATGGATTTTTCTCTTTCCTTCTGTGTTCCCATATTTTCCTATGAGCCCTTTGACTCTCAGCTCAGTCCCTCTCTTCTGTGATTCCTTTCTAAGACTACATACAGCTTGCACAGTTTCCTCCGTCTCTAAAAGCAATGAACTCATCATCTATACTATACATTGAACAGAGAAGTTTGTATGTTTAATATCACTTGTGATTTTTTGTTATTTACTTCTTTCAGATTATCTTTCTTGTCTAACTTGACTGTCGGCTTTTCGAGGACAGAAGCCGTGATGTTGCTATGGAGTGCCCATGGCATTAGCAAAGGGCCATACCCACAGTAGGCACTTATTCAAAACCCATATTGGGCACTTAGGATGTGGCAGGCTCTATGCTAAGTGCTGTTGTTAAATGGTGGGGGTCTATGGATGCTTTAAAGAAGCTTGTAGATTTTCCTGGCAGAAAGAAACAATTATATTACTAATATCAGGCAATACTTAAGAGAGGAGCACGTGAAGTAGGTCTTACAAAGTTGGTGTTGAGAGGAAGGGAATTTCTTTGGTAAGTTTAGTCTAAATTGAGGCTTTAGTAGGCATGAGAAAAAGAGTGTTTTAAAGGGTGAGTGTTCTTGCAAAGGAATGCTTTGAGCAAAAGCGCACTGGTTAGCCAGAATGAAATTAATTAGTTCACAGGACTTAAACGGTATGTTGAGAAAAACATGTTCAGCTGGTGGTTGGCAAGGTGGAGAGTGATGAGTTGAATGGCTTTCAGGATGTCATTCCATTAATCAAGACCCAGGACTGACTCCTAGTTATTTGTCACAAAGCCTCAAGTCTGACATCTGATTATTAGGTCTTTCCATAGATTGACTGCAAATTATCATCCTACCCATCATAATCCACAGTTGTCACTTTTATTGCAGCTAAAAAAATACATTCACCCCAGATTTTTTGCATTTTTGTATCCTCTCTGCTTTTCTAGTGTTATGCTCAGAAATTTGCTTCCTTAGATACTGTTTGTTTTCAAATCTGAGATGTTCTCAAAGAAATTTTAATTCAATGTACACTGATTTTTTATTCCTCTTATTCAATAACTTTTATCATTCACTTCTATTTTCTTATATTTTATTATGTACAGATAATTATGTTGGGTATTATGAAACATACATGAAGAAATAGGATTTGGGGTCTGCTAATCAAAATATTCTCCAGAATAAAAGTATCATATGATCGTACATATCTACAGAGTAGATTATGACAAATGTATAAAAGTAGTGTGAAATTACTGCTTTGAGAGTTCCTGGAAGGTAGATATTTTTGCTGACTTAAAGGAACAAGGAGAACCTGACACTGCCTGCAGTGCTTTTTTGATCCTTCCCCGGCAGTCTTGGGGCATGACTTTTCTGAATAAATATTGAAAATGTTTATGTACATGCATTTAATTAGTCTGAACGACAAATACGGATACTTTCTAATGTTGGTATTTTCTACCTCCGGGATATTTTTCAGGCTTTATCTTTATTTCTGAGTTTGTGGAATCTAGTGCTGATCAAAAGTAGCAGATTAATAAATATTTGCTGTTTGAATTTGTCATCTACGAATCAGATTTAGAAAAATAAGCATTAAAATGAATAAAGCACAGTTGTGCTGAATAATACCACATGGCCTTTGAAATTAGCATAATTATTCTTCAGGTAAGATGGACAATTGAGGTAAGTTATGCTGTTCTTCACCCATGTTAAACATCACCAATTTAATAATGACTTGGAAAAAAGTAATGTCATTGGGGGAATGCAGGATTTAAAAGTGGTAACATTGTAAAAAAAAAAAGCAGTAGATATTTGCACAAATTTATAATTTTACTTCTTCCTGATTCAGAATAAAATAAGAAAAATAGGAAATAGTCTCAGCAGTTCTTTGTTCAATGGGAAATATACTATATCGTCTTATTTTATTTACAACTGCTTCCCCCTGACCGCATCACAGGGCTGCTGCTAGAATAGCAGGCAAAGAGAAACAACCATTTAAAAACAAGTCTGTGAAAGTCACTGTAAAGGGTAATCATGAGTTCCCAACTATTACTATGCAAGTAGACCTATTTGGGACTGAAAAAACAATATGAAGTTTCACCCTTGGGAAAAATTATATCAGGCAGACTGATTGAGTGGAAACTATCCAATAAACTGTTCATGGACTTTACAATCAGTGAACTGTATAAAAAGAGACTCAATTTCCTGAATTGCATGTCAAGAACTAAATTTACATGGCATATCCACTTGAGTAAACATAACTACACATGCTGGTACATGAACTCTTTGGGGACAAATGGGATATTACTAAGCAACTGCCTGACCTCCCAGCCAGAGTACTTTACGTGACTGAATGAATATTACTGCCTAGTGGAAAAAAAATTATATAACATCACTTATATAACTATTCTCTTTCACTAACAAAGATAAAATAGTTCCACTATTGCTATCTATGCCAATTTGTACAATAATAGTTCCTAAAAACAGAAATAACAGTCTTCCAGTAAAGGCAGACTTAAGTAAATAATGTCCCCTCTCAGAGGATAACTAAAAAGCCAGATAAGATATATTCAAATACCAATTTAAAAGAAATGGGATACTAATAAATTCATATAGAATTACCAGATGTAAGAGAACGTTAAAAAATGAGACAAACAAGAATAGAGTCATTAAAAACATAAAGCAAAATAAAAATGTATCAAACATATTGATCTAAGAGTGAATATTAATAGACCAGAGTTCAATCCTAAGTTAAAGATTATCCCATTTTAAAAAAGACAGACACAAAACTGCTTTTTTATAAGAAACATATCTAAAATATAAAGATGCTGAAAGTTTAAAAGTAAATAAATATAATGAAAACATCAATCTATAGAGAGTTGGTGCAGCTATATTTATACTACTAAATCAGAATTTAAGGCAAAACATTAATAAAATTAAGGAGACATATTTTATAAATTACATATATTTTTTATAAATTTTATTAATACAGTTAGAGATATTTTATAATGATAAAGTTTTACTCCATATGGAAAACATTTCAGTTATAAGTTAGTGTGCAACTAATAGCATAGCCTCAAAATACATTAAGTAAAAAGTGCAGATTTGTAAGGAAAAGAGACATGTCTGAAATAAAAGTGAAATATTTTTACAAACTTCTTTTAGTACCTGTTAGCATAAGCCAACAAAATTCGTATGGGTAAAGATGATTTGACTATGGCTAACCTGACTTATGAATATACACACACACATACAACAAATAGGAATATATGTATATGTATCACTACATCCAAAAACTGCATAATATACAAGCATATAAGGAATATCCAACAATTGATCATACTACATAAAAACAAATAGAGGTAAAGCAGACCAATTTGTGTCTGGTCTCATTTGAAAACACTTCACCCTTCCCACAGAACTCAACACCCTGAACCCCCCTCTTCACATACCTATTACCTATTATATGCTCAAGATCTCAATTGTTAGTAATAGAATGTTACTGAATGCACAGGTTTTATAGATATTTTAAATTATACTTTCATTCATAAATGTATGGTTATTGTAGAAAATTTGGAAAATAGAGGAAAAGTTTAAAACTTATAAAAATCATCAATCATCCTGATCTTGGTGTAAGAGAATTAGCATGCATTTTGGAGTCAGACATGAGTCCAGAAGCTGTCTCCAGCCTTCAACAGCTGTATGACTTTGAGAAAAGATACTTTACTTCTCTGAGCCTGTTTCCGCAGGTATTAAGTGGCTGGAGCAATTGTACTAGTTAAGCCTCTTTTGGTTATAAATAAATTATTTATATTTGAAGGGGCATATTCAGAAATTAATTATAGGTATACAAATAGGATGTCTCACAAATTCGAATATGGAAGTATGGTGAGACCTCAAAAAAGTGAAAAATGGATGGGAGGAATTGTGAAAATAAAGGAATAATCATCAGCCATCTCCCATTTCTATTTTTCTTGTCATGGCTAACATGATTCTTTGTCTAGTTCTTAGGTAAGACTGTTTGGTTGTTTAATTATTTGTTAATAGCCATGAAAGGTAATCTGATGGAGCCAAGATTGGAGGAGCGCTCAGCCTAAGTCCAATTCATTGTGATGAAGGCAATGGTCATATTTTATGAAATGTCTGCTTACTTGCAGTTGTTACAGAAATGGTGGGGCTTGTGAAGGGTACCTATATAAAAAGAGCATCCATGATTTTGCAGTGATGCTGTGAAAATGAAATATATTTAAATCTTCTGGTATTTGTTGATAGTTATAATTATCAGAAACATTCAGATTCAACTATTGATTCTCTTTTGGTATACTTTGAATCATTTTATTTTTACACATGTGTATGCATATATATATAAAATCTCACTTCTTTTATACCTATATATGTATAAAAATTTAGGTGAAATTATGCAAAAGGAAAAGCATATAGATTTGAACTATGTTTTCAATAAAAATTATATTCTAAACTTCTTTAAAGATTATTTAAAACTCTTTATAAACAGCATCTTTTGACTGGCTGCAGTCTTTTTCTTCATATACAAGTGCTTTTGATTTACCTAACTAACCTTCATCTTCAAAGTGAATCGGAAACTTAGTCTGAACACAATAAATAGGTGGCAGTAATATTCCAAAATCGTATTGCATCTGATTTATTCCATTTTCAGACAGTGCTATCTGATTGATAACATGTTTTTGATGCCAGATAAAATTCACAAAGGAGAATTAACAGATATGCGTATGAGCATATCCTTCATAAACACAATATGCTGAATTTCATAATCTGTTAACACTAATTGTTAGTAACATCATTTGGCAACTAATCAAGCCTTGTGCCATTTGTGCTTTGTGTTATCTCTTATACTGTATAACTGTTATTTTCTTTAGAAGTCTCAAGAAGAGGAAAATAAACAAATTTTCAATGCTTTTTTCTTTCATTTATTTCCTGGCTTAGAAGAGGGATTTGCAGTGAAATTAACTCTGTTAGATAAATATATATTTTGGGGGATTAGAAGATGTTAAAGCCCTTGTTGCAATACATTTATTTGTTTATAAAGCAAAAGAAATAAAACTATACTATATCAATATAAAGAAGTAAAATAGTACCTTAATTCCTCTTTGTCTCAGTATATTTTACAGTCATGCATCTTTTGGTTAATATACAGGCTGTCTGTATAATCTTGCATTTCTCTGCTCTATTAATGCTGGTTATGAACCCAATAATACCTATATAATTTTTTTAATATTGTAGATGTTCATGGGCAGAAGCTCTAAGTTGACGTGTTCCAAACAGAAAACTGAAGAGATTTGCAAGTTTAACCTCTTCAAATTAGGGATAAAGTGTTAAAATGAGTCAGACATACTCTACTCCCATTCTCTGTTTCCTTTTTCATGGGATAGTGATTATATTATGTAACTAATGTGAAATGCAGAGAGGACCCTAGATAACACAAAAGGTGAAGTGTTTTGTTTTTTATAATGATAGAGAAAAATTGCTTAAATTATGAGAGATTGAGCTGTTACATTGTTTATTTCCTTGATGTTCCTAAACATGATGAGGAAATAAAATCCCTAAGATTTTTTTTGTCTTTTACTTACCCCAAAGAGTTCATGATCTTCCATTTTGCACCAGGGATTTGAGTACTTGTGAAAATATTTATATTTTCTGCTGTTTTTGATGTTAAGAGTAATTGGAGTTGTAAAGGGAAAAAAGATGGTGGAGTAGGAAGGCGAGGTGAAAACCTCCTATACAAACACCAAGGAACCAACTACAACAAATACAGTTAATCCTGAAAATGACCTGAAGGCTGCACAACAGACCATGTACACCTGGTGAAGAAGAGAAGACCACACAGAGAACGTTAAAGTGGCAGAGCTGAGATGGAATGGGGCTCAAGCGCTTCTTTGCCCAGCCCAGCCCACAGGCAGGAGAGAGAGGGATGGAGCAGGGAGAGGTTAAGTGCTCAGAAACTCTGCCATCCCAACTTGGAGATCTGCTCTGGGAACACAAGTCCACATTGCACTGGGCTTTGGTGATTAATAGGCTGGACACCAGAACAGTTAAGCACTCTGGCAGATGGATACTCCTGCTGCTTGTGTAGGTAAGCGTGCTATGTCAGTCCCCCTGAGACACAACACAGAGGCAGCATTTTGAAAGATTTACCAGCAGTGGAAAAGCTGCCAGAGGGGCAAGGGTTGGACAGAGCTCTCTCCACAGGAGAAAGAGGAGGTGGAAATGCTTCCCCAGCCCTCCTTTAGCCAAACTGATTGGGTGCTTGCAGGAGCCACAAGTGCTCCATCTTCCTCACTCATAGTTCAGCCTTGAGGCTCTTCCCTGAGCACCAGCCCACTTGGCCCAGCAGCATCAGACTTTGCTGCCTGGCAGGCAGATGGAGACTTTCCCAGCACTATTAGCTTTTTCCAGCACAACTGGGGAAAGACCTAAGTGTGCCAACACCAAACACTCCTTTTTCCTTGCTGATGGTCCAGCCCCACACTGTGCTCCCCTGTGTACCTACACACCCACCCCATCAACCCAACGGCACTGACATTGCTGCTAGACAGGAAAAGGGCAGCTCTACCCACCACAATCCAAGCACAAGGACTCCTGCTCAGCTCTAGTTGAGGAGAACTACCACTCTCTGCTGACAGAAATCAGGTACTGCTGGCAGAGAGCAGAATGGCAATCTCAACAATAGCCCACTGACAGAAACTGGAGCTCCACCTCAAAGGAGAACCAGGCACAAGTGAGCAAAGAGTATTGAGGGTCTGGGCACCACAGGATGCCTTATTCCTAAAGCCATTACTCTCTAGACCAGGAAGCATAGTGTATCTAACTAATACAAAGGAAGAAACACAGAAACCCTGGCAAAATGATGAGGCAGAGGAATGTGTTCCAAATGAAACTACAGGATAAGACACCAGAAAGAGGACTAAATGAAATGGAGATTACCAATCTTCTTGATAAATATTTCAAAATAACAGATCTGCTCACTGATTTGCGGAAAAGTATTGATGACCTCAGGGACAAATTCAACAAAGAGATAAAAGAGTTGAAAAAGAGTGAGCTGCTCAGAGCCGAAGAATACAGTTTCTGAAAAGAAAAATACAGCGGAGGGAATGAATAAGATTGCTGAAAATAGAGGAGACAATCAATGAGATGGAAATTAGAGAACAGGAAAATAATGAAGCTGAGGAACAGAGAGAAAAAGAATCTCTAAAACTGAGCGGATGCTAAGAGAGCTGTGTGACAACCCCAAATGAAACAATATTCCCATAATTGGGGTACCAAAAGAAGACAGACACAAATGAGTAGAAACTCTCTTTGAAAAAATGATTGCTGAAAACTTCCTCAATCTGGGGAAGAAAATAGACACTCAGGCTCTGGAAGCACAGAGGGCACCTAACAAAAGGAGCACCAGGAAGACAACACCAAGACACATAATTAAAATGACAAAGATTAAGGATAAAGAGAGTATTGAAAGCAATTAGGCAGAGGCAAAAAACGTCTTATAAGGGAAACCCCATCAGGCTACCAACAGACTTCTCTACAGGCCAGAAGGGAGTGGCATGAAATATTTAATTATTTGACACAGAAGGACCACCAGCCAAGAATCCTACACACCGCAAGGTTATTATTCAAGATTAAAGGAGGGATTAAGAATTTCCAAGATAAATAAAGGCTGAACGAATTCACATCTAAACCCATCTTACAGGATATGTTAAAGGGACTGCTGTAGATAGAAATGTTCTTAAACCTAAGCAGTTTTCACCAGTGAAAATAAACCCACAGTAAAGGTTATAAACCAATTATTTACCAAGCAAGTATGAAGTTAAAACAAAACAAAAGTAGTAAACCAAACTCTGCACAAAATCAAAGAATACACAAAAAGTGCAGATGATGACATCTAATACATAAAATGTGGAGGAGGAAGAATAACAAGAATGAAGAACTTTTAGATTGTGTTTGAAATACAGTGATCACCTGTTACATAGTTAGGAAAATCCATGAGCCTTATAGTAACCACAAACCTAAAGCCTATAATAGATACACAAAAAATAAAAATAAAAAAATAAATCCAATCAAAATAGGAAAGAAAACCATCAAATTACAGGAGGAGTGTTTAAAAGAGGCAGTAAAGATCAGAGGACCTACAAAAACAACCAGGAAACAATTAATAAAATGGCAATGAGTACATATCTATCAATTACTACCTTAAATGCAAATGGACTGAATGCACCACTCAAAAGACATGGAGTGGCAGAAGGGTTAAAGAAGCAAGACCTATCTATAGGTTGCCTACAAGAGACTCATTTCAGACCTAAAGACATATATATAGACTGAAAGTGAAGGGATGAAAATGGTATTTCATGCCAATAAAAGGGAGAAGGAAGCAGGAGTACTAGTACTTGTGTCAGACCAAATAAATTTCAGAACAAAGAGAGTAACAAGAGGTAAGAACATTATGTAATGATAAAGGGGTCAGTCCAACAAAAGGATATAAAAATAATAAATATCTGTGCACCCAACATAGGAGCATGTAAATATGTAAAACAAACAGAACTAAATGGAAAAATAGCCTGGAGCCCATTCATATTAGGGAACTTTACATACCACTTGTATCAATGGACAGATCATCCAAACAGAAAATAAATAAGGAAACAGAGGCACTGAACAGTGCAGTAGATCAGACAGACTTAAGAGTATCTACAGAGCATCCCACCTAAAGCACAAGGATACACATTTTTCTCAAGTGCACATGGAATGCCCTCCAGAATAGATCACAAACTAGGCCCATAAAAGAGACTCGGTAAATTCAAAGAGATTGAAATTGTATCAAGTCACTTCTAAGACTACAATGGCATGAAACTGGTAATAAATTACACAAAGAAAACAAACAAAAAATACCAACAATCACATGGAGAGAACTTGCTTCTAAATAATTAGTGGATTAAGGAATAAATAAAAAGAGAAATTCAGCAATATGTGGAGACAAATGATAGCAAAAATACAAGAGTTCAAAATTTGTGGGATGTTGCAAAAGCAGCTCTAAGAGGGAAGTATATATCAATACAGGACTACCTAAAGAAGCAAGAAAAAGCCACAATAAACAGTCCAAACACAATTAAAGAAACTAGAAAAAGAATAACAAATGAAACCCAAAGTTAGTAGAAGGAGGGACATAGTAAAGATCAGAGCAGCAATAAAAAAGGGAAGAATAAAACAATAGAAAAAAATCAGTGAAACCAAGAGCTAATTCTTTGAGAAGAGACCAACTTCTAGCCAGAATTATCAAGAAAAAAGGAGGGCACAAATAAAGTCAGAAGCAAAAAAGGAATAGTCAAAACTGATACCACAGAGATATAAAGAACTATTAGAAAATTTGATGAAAAATTATATGCCAATAAATTGGACAACCCAGAAGAACTGGACAAATTCCTAGAAAAGTATAACCTTCTGAGACTGACTCAGAAAGAAACAGAAAATCTGAACAGACCAATATCCAGTAATGAAATTGAATTGGTAATCAAAAAACTCCCAACTAACAAAAGTCCAAGACCATATGGTGTCACTGCTGAATTGTACCAAACCTTTATAGAAGAGCTAATACCCATCCTTTTCAAAGTATTCCAAAATGTAGAAAAGGAAAAGATACTTCCAAACTCATGCCATGAAACCAACATCATTCTAATACCAAACCAAAGACACTACAAAAAAAAAAGAAAATTATCCATGATGAACATAAATGCAAAAATGTTCAACAAAATATCAGCAAACTAAATTCAAAAATACATCAACAGGATCATCTATCATAACAAAGTGGAATTCATTCCAGGGATGCAAGGAAGGGACAATACTTATAAATCAAACATCATACACCACATTGACAAAAAGAAGGATAAAAACCACAAGATCATATCAATAGATGGTGATTCAACATCCGTTCATGAAAACAACTCTCAACAAAATGAATATAAAGGGTACGTACCTCAGCATAATAACGGTCATATATGACAAACCCAATGCTAACATCATACTGCATGGCAAAAAACTGAAACCTTTTCCTCTAAGATCAGGAAAAAGCCATGGATATCCACTCTTACCACTTTTATTCAACATAGTACTGGAGGTCCTAGCCACAGCAATCAGACAAGGTAGAGATAAAAGGCATCCATTAGTGGTAAGGAAAAAGTTAAACTGTCACTATTTACAGATGACATGCTATTATACAAAGGAAACTCCAAAGACTCTACCAAAAAACTATTAAGATAACAGAATTTAGCAAAGGTACAGGATATAAAATTAATACACAGAAATCTGTTATGTTCCTATATAATAACAACAAACTACCAGAGAAATCAGGAAAACAATTCCATTTACAGCTGCATCAAACAGAATGAAATACCTAGGAATAAATAAATCTAACCAAGAAGGTGAAAGACCTGTGCTCTGAAAACTGTAAGGTACTCATGAGAGAAGTTAAAGAAGTGATAAATAAATGGAAAAATATCCCATTCTCATAGACAGGAAGAATTAATGCTGTCAAAATGGCCATCCTGCACAAAGCATGTACACATGAGAAGAATGTATATCTTCTGCTTTTGGGTGGGAGTGTTCTGTAGATGTTCATTAGGTTCATCTTTCCTAATGTGTTCTCTGGTGCCTCTGTCTCTCTCTTTTTTTTTTTTTTTTTTTTTTTTAATTAAGGTATTATTGATATACACTCTTATGAAGGGTTCACATGAAAAAACAATGTGATTACTACATTTACCTGTATTATCAAGTCCCCACCAATACACCAATGCAGTCACTGTCCATCAGTGTAGTAAGATGCCACAGATTCACTATATTCCTTCTCTGTGCTACACTGTTTTCCCCTTGATCCCCCGCACCATGTGTACTAAACATAATACCCCTCAATCACCTTCTGCCACCCTCCCCACCCACCCTCCCACACCATCCTCTTTGGTAACCACCATTTCCTTCTTGGAGTCTCTGCTGCTATTTTGTTTCTTCAGTTTTACTTTGTTGTTATACTCCACAAATGAGGGAAATCATTTGGCACTTGTCTTTCTCCACCTGGCTTATTTCACTGAGCATAATATTCTCCAGCTCCACTCACATTGTTGCAAATGGTGGGATTTGTTTCTTTCTTTTGGCTAAATAGTATTCCATTGTGTATATGTAAAACCTCTTCTTTACCCATTCATCTACTGATGAACACTTAGGTTGCTTCCATATCTTGGCTATTGTAAAAAGTGCTGCAATAAAATAGGGGTGCATATGTCTTTTTGAATCTGAGAAGTTGTATTTGGGTAAATTCCAAGGAGTGGGATTCCCACGTCAAATGGTATTTCTATTTTGAGTTTTTTGAGGAACCTCCATATTGCTTTCCACAATGGTTGAACTAGCTTATATTCCCACCAGCAGTGTAGGAGGGTTCTCCTTTCTCCGCATCCTTGCCAACATTTGTTCATAGTCTTTTCAGTGCTGGTATCCTTACTGGTGTGAGGTGATAGCTCACTGTGGTTTTAATTTGCATTTCCCTGATAATTAGTGATGTGGAGCATCTTTTCATGTGTCTGTTGGCCATCTGAATTTCTTCTTTGGAGAACTGTCTCTTCATATCCTCTGCCCATTTTTTAATTGGGTTATTTGCTTTTTGGGTGTAGAGGCATGTAAGTTCTTTATATATTTTGGAGGTTCACCCCTTGTCGGATATGTCATTAACAAATATATTCTCTCATACTATAGGATGCCTTTTTGTTCTGTTGATGGTGTCCTTTGCAGTATAGAAACTTTTTAGTTTGCTGTAGTCCCATGAGTTCCTTTTGGCTTTTGTTTCCCTTGCGTGAGGATTTGCATTCAGGAAGAAGTTGCTCATGCTTATATTCAGGAGATTTTTGCCTATGTTGTCTTCTAAGAGTTTTATGGTTTCATGACTTACATTCAGGTCATTGATCCATTTTTAGTTTACTTTTGTGTATGGGGTTAAACAGTAATCCAGTTTCATTCTCTTGCATGTAGCTGTCTACTTTTGCCAATACCAGCTGTTGAAGAGGGTGTCATTTCCCCATTGTATGTCCATGGATCTTTTATCATATTTTAATTGACCATATATGGTTGGGTTTATATCAGGACTCTCTAGTCTGTTCCATTGGTCTATGGGTCTGTTCTTGTGCCAGTACCAAATTGTCTTGAGGACTGTGGCTTTGTGGTAGAGCTTGAAGTTGAGAAGCATAATCCCCCCACCTTAATTCTTCCTTCTCAGGATTTCTTTGGCTACTCGGGGTCTTTTGTGGTTCCATATGAATTTTAGAACAACTTTCTCTAGTTCGTTAAAGAATGCTGTTGGTATTTTCATAGGAATTGCATTGAATCTGTAGATTGCTTTAGGCAGGATGGCCATTTTGACAATATTAATTCTTCCTATCCATGAGCATTGGATGTGTTTCCATTTATTGGTATATTCTTTTATTTCTCTCATGAGTGTCTTGTAGTTTTCAGAGTATAGGTCTTTCACTTCCTTGGTTAGGTTTATTCCTAGGTATTATATTCTTTTTGATGCAACTGTGAATGGAATTGTTTTCATGATTTCTCTCTCTGCTAGTTCATTGTCAGTGTATAGGAATGCCACAGATTTCTGAGTATTAATTTTGTATCCTGCAACTCTGCTGAATTCAGATATTAGATCTAGTAGTTTTGGAGTGGATTCTTTATGGGTTTTTGTGTACAATATCATGTCATCTGCCAACAGGGACAGTTTATCTTCTTCCTTGCCAGTCTGGATGCCTTTTATTTCTTTCTGTTGTCTGATTGTTGTGGCTAGGACCTCCAGTACTATGGAGAATAGAAGTGGGGAGGGTGGGCATCCTTGCCTTGTTACTGATCTTAAAGGAAAAGCTTTTGGATTCTCCCTGTAAAGTATAATGGTGGCTGTGGGTTTGTCATATACGGCCTTTATTGTGTTGAAGTACTTGCCTTCTATACCCATTTTATTGCGAGTTTTTATCATGAATGGATGTTGAATTTTGTCAAATGCTTTTTCAGCATCTATGGAGATGATCATGTGGTTTTTGTCCTTCTTTTTGTTGATGTGGTGGATGATGTTGATGGATTTTCGAATGTTGTACCATCCTTGCATCCCTGGAATAAATCCTCCTTGAGCATGATGGATGATGTTTTTCATGTATTTTTGAATTCAGTTTGTTAATATTTTGTTGGATGTTTTGCATCTATTTTCACCAGGGATATTGGTCTGTAATTTTCTTTTTTTTGTGTTGTCTGGTTTTGATATTAGAGTGATGCTGGCCTCATAGAATGAGTTTGGAGGTATTCCCTCTGCTTCTACTCTTTGGGGAACTTTAAGGAGGATGGGTATTAGGTCTTCAATAAATATTTGATAAAATTCAGCAGTGAAGCCATCTGGACCAGGAGTTTTGTTCTTAGGTAGGTTTTTGATTAACAGTTCAATTTCATTGCTGGTAATGGGACTGTTCAGATTTTCTATTTCTTTCTCGGTCAGCCTTGAAAGGTTGTGTTTTTCTAGAAAGTTGTCCATTTCTTCTAGGTTTTCCTGTTTGTTAGTATATAATTTTTCATAGTATTCTCTAATAATTCTTTGTATTTCTGTGGTATACATGATTTTTTCTTTCTCATTTCTGATTCCGTTTATGTGAGTAGACACTCTTTTGTTCTTGATAAGTCTGGCTAGGGGTTTATCTATTTTGTTTATTTTCTCAAAGAACCAACTCTTGCTTCAATTGATTCTTTCTATTGTTTTATTCTTCTTGATTTTATTTATTTCTGCTCTAATCTTTATTATGTCCCTCCTTCTACTGACTTTGGGCCTCATTTGTTCTTCTTTTTCTAGTTTCATTAAGTGTGAGTTTAGACTGCTCATATGGGACTGTTATTTTTTCCTGAGGTAGGCCTCTATTGCAATATACTTTCCTCTTAGCATGGCCTTCACTGCATCCCACGGATTTTATGGTGTTGAATTATTGTTGTCATTTGTTTCCATATATTGCTGATCTCTGTTTTTATTTGGCCATTGATCCATTGGTTATTTAGGACCATGTTGTGAAGCCTCCATATGTTTGTGAGATTTTTCATTTTCTTTACATAATTTATTTCTAGTTCTATAGCTTTGTGATCTGAGAAACTAGTTGGTACCATTTCAATCTTTTTGAATTTACTGAGGCTCTTTTTGTGTCCTAGGATATGATTTATTCTTGAAAATGTTCCAGGTGCACTTGAGAAGAATGTGTATTCTGTTGCTTTTGGGTGTAGAGTTCTGTAGATGTCTGTTAGGTCCATGTGTTCTATTGTGTTGTTCAGTGCCTCTGTCTCCTTACTTTTTTTCTGTCTGGTTGATCTATCCTTCAGAGTGAGTGGAGTGTTGAAGTCTCCTAGAATGAATGCATTGCATTCTATTTCTCCTTTTAATTCTGCTGGTATTTTTTTCACATGTGTTGGTGCTCTTTTGCAGGGTGCGTGGATATTTAAAATGGTTATATTTTCTTGTTGGAGTGACCGTTTTATCATTATGTAATGTCCTTGTCTCTTGTGACTTTCTGTTTTGAAGTCTATTTTGTCTGATAGAAGTACTGCAATTCCTGCTTTTTTCTCCCTATAAGTTGCATGAAATATCGTTTTTCGTCCCTTCACATTTAGTCTGTGTATGTCTTTGGGTTTAAAGTGAGTCTCTTGAAGGCAGCATATAGATGGGTTTTGTTTCTTTATCCATTCAGTGACTCAATTTCTTTTGATGGTTGCATTCAGTCCATTTACATTTAGGGTGATTATCGATAGGTCTGCACTTATTGGCATTGCAGGCTTTAGATTCGTTGTTACCAAAGGCTCAAGGTTAACTTCCTTACTATCTAAGAGTCTAACTAGACTCACTTAATATGTTTTTACAAACAAAATCTAAAGGTTCTTTTTTTTTCCTCCTTTTTCTTCCTCCTCCATTCTTTATAAAATAGGTATCATATTCTGTACTGTTTATCTATCCCTTGATTGACTTTGGGGATAGTTAATTTAATTTTAAATTTTCTTAGTAATTAGCTGTTCTACTTTCTTTACTGTGGTTATATTACCTCTGGTAACAGCTATTAAACCTTCAGAACACTTCCATCTATAGCAGTCCCTCCAAAATACACTGTAGAGATGGTTTGTGGGAGGTAAATTCTCTCAACCTTTGCTTATCTGGAAATTGTTTAATCCCTTTTTCAAATTTAAATAATAATCTTACCAGATAAAGTATTTTTGGTTCAAGGCCCTTCTGCTTCATTGCATTAAATACATCATGCCACTCCTTTCTGGCCTGTAAGGTTTCTGCTGAGAAGTCTGATGATAGCCTGATGGGCTTTCCTTTGTATGTGATCTTATTTCTCTCTCTGGCTGCTTTTAATAGTCTGTCCTTATCCTTGATCTTTGCCATTTTAATTACTATATGTCTCTGTGTTATCTTCCTTGGATCCCTTGTGTTGGGAGATCTGTGCATCTCCATGGCCTGAGAGACTACCTCCTTCTCCTGATTGAGGACGTTTTCAGCAATTACCTCCTCAAAGAAACTTTCTATCCCTTTTTCTCTCTCTTCTCTGGTACCCCTATAATGAGAATATTGTTCCATTTTGATTGGTAACATAGTTGTCTCAATATCCTTTCATTCTTAGAGATCCTTTTTTCTCTCAGTGCCTCAGCTTCTTTGTATTCCTGTTCTCTAGTTTCTGTTTTATTTATCTTCTCCTCCACTGTATCCAATTTTCTTTTAATACTGTCCATTGGCTCTTCAATGATTGGATCTCCAGCCAGAATTCATTCCTGAGTTCTTGAATATCTTTCCGTACCTCCATGAGCATTTAATTGTTTTTATTTGGACTCCCTTTAATGAAGTGTCATGAGGTCGGTGTCATTTAAATCTTTCTCAGGAGTTGTATTAATAATTTTACTCTGAACCTGGTTCCTTTGGCATTTCATATTTGCATTTGGTGCCCTCTAGCGCCCAAAAGCTCTACTCCCTGGAGCTTCTCAGCCCCTGAAGCAATATCGGGGGTCACAGGGGAGTGGTATTGGTGCCTGGGGGGAGGACAGAGCTGTTTCCTACTTCCCGGCTGCCATGCCTGTCTCCACTGCCTGATCCAGTGGGCCAAGCACACAGGTATAAGCCTCTATGCTTTGCATTTGTAGTTGCTATAGACAGATCTTCCCTCTGGCTGGTCTAACACCCGGGTAGGTTTTGCCGGTTTGAAATCCAGGTGGTGCTGCCTGGGAGAAATGCGCAGTAGGCTACGTATCCTGGAGGGGGTCCTTGGAGCTGTGTAGGCAACCAGGGAGCTGGAACACCTGAAGATCATCTGAGGAAGATTTGTTTTTCTTCCTTAAATATGAGAGTCTATATGGCAAAGCTCCCAACCTGCTGGGCAGAGTGCACCTGGACAATTTTGTATACCTGTCCTCTCTCCTGAGCAGTAAGCTCTGTGCACTCCATGCCCCTTTAGCAGCCCTCTTGCTAAGGGCTTCCTTCTTAGGAAGTCTCTCAGACTGTCTGCCTTTCTTTTGTCCCAGAGCAGCTGGATATGGATCCCTGCTTTCCGCAATCAGCCTGAATCTCAGTCTCTCCAGGAATTCTGCCTGTCTTAGCTTTCCAACCCCGTAATCATGGGAGTATCATGCAAGCGCCATGAAATGTAGGTTTGTGCTCCGGAGTTAGGTATTCAGCAATCGCAGGCCTCCACTCCCTCCCTGCTCCATTTCTCTTCCTCCCGCCTTTGAGCTGGGTGGGGGAAAGGCTTGAGTCCTGCAGGGCCATAGCTTTAGTAAATTACCCTGTTCTGTGAGGTCTGCTCTTTTATCCAGGTATATGCAGTTTGGAGCATTTTTCTTTCCTGCTGCTCTTTCAGGATTAGTTGTATTAATTTTATTTTTATATTATATGCAGTTTTGGGAGGATGGCTGTGTCTCACCAGTCACACTGCTATCTTTAATCCAGCAAATCTCGTTTCTTCAGTCTCTTTACTTATTTTCTGTGTGGTTTATCTGTCTTTTGGTGGGTGTTGTGGTGAAATCTCCTAAAATGAATGTGTTGTATTCTTTTTCCCCCTTTAATTCTATTAATATTTAATTCACATATTTGCATGCTCCTATAGTGGGTGCATAGATATTTATAATGGTTCTATCTTATTGGACTGACCCCTTCATGAGTATGTAATGTCCTTCTTTGTCTCTTTTACTTTCTTTGTTTTGAAATCTATTTTGTGTGATATAAGTGCTGCTACTCCTGCTTTGTTCTCCCTATTAGTTGCATGAAATATCTTTTTCCATTTCTTCACTTTTAGTCTGTGTATATCTTTTGGTTTGAAGTGAGTCTCTTCTAGGCAGCACATAGATTAGTCTTGTGTATCCATTTTGTAACTGTGTCTTTTGATTAGTGCAGTCAGTCCATTTACATTTAGGGTGATTATTGATAGATATGTACTTTTTGCCATTGCATGCTTTGTAATTGTGGTTACTAAAGGTTCAAGGGAAGCTTCCTTACTCTCTAACAGTCTGACTTAACACTTATTAATGCTATTTCAACCACAATCAAAATATTTTTTGTTTTTTTCCTCACTTTTTCTTCCTCCTGCACTCCTTATATTTTAGGTGTAATATTCTGTACTCTTTGTGTATCTCTTGATTTGTCTGTGGGTAATTGATTTAATTTTGCATTTGCTTAGTAATTAATTATATGCTTCCTTTACTATGGTTTTATTTTCTCTGGTGACAATTGTTTTATCCCTGCTTCAAATTTAAATGGTGATCTTGCTGGATAGAGTAGTCTTGGTTGGAGCACCTTCTGGTTCGTTGCATTGAATATATCATGCCACTCCCTTATTCTGTAAGTTTTCTCCTGAGAAAGCTATCTTATGATATCCATGGGCTCTCCGTTGTATGTGATCTTTGTTCTCTCTCTTGCTGCTTTTAATACTCTCCTTGTCTTTGAACTTTGCCATTTTAATTATTATATCTTAGTATTGTCTTCCTAGGGTCCCTTGTGTTGAGAGATCTCTGGACTTTCATGACCTGAGAGACTATTTCCTTTCCCAGATTGGGAAGTTTTCAGCAATTATTTCCTCAAAGATACTTTCCTTTTTTTCTCTTTCTCCTTCTTCTGGTACCCCTATAATGTGAATACTGCTCCATTTGGATTGGCCACACAGCTCTTTTATTATTCTTTCATTCTTAGAGTTTCTTTTATCTCTGTGTGTCTCAGCTTCTTTGCTTTCCTGTTATCTAATTTCTATTTCATTTACTGTCTCCTGTACCTCATCTAATCTCCTTCTAAATCCCTCCATTGTGTGTTCCATTTCAGATACTGTATTTTTCAGTTTCTATCTCTTTCTTGAAGTCCTCCCTGAAATTTTGAACATTTCTCTGTAGCTCCTTGAGCATGTTTATGATTTTTATTTTGAAGTCTTTGTCAAGAAGACTGGTGATTTCAGTTTCACTTAACCCTCTTTCTGTTGTTTTTGTGATTTTTGTTCGTACAAGGTTCTTTTGCCATGTCATATGTCTAATGATTTCTATGGAATCATAACTTTGTGTAAGCAGTGCCCTATAGTTCCCAGACGCCCTACTCTCTGGAGCTTCCCAGCACCTGGAGTTACAGCAGGGTTTGTAGGCGCATGGCCCCAGCAACTGCTGGGTGGAAAGAGCTCTTTCCTGCTTCCTGGCTGCAGTGCCTGCCTCCACTGCCAGGGCTAGTGGGCCAAACATGCAGAGAGCAGCCTTTGTGTTACACCCCTGTAGCTACCATAGGTGGGGCCACCCTCTGGCTTGCCTGGCACATGCTGGGTGCAGCAGGTGTGCAGACCACTGCCTGCTGGTCGGAAGGAGCAACAGGCTGCATATCACAATGGGGGGCCTTGGCGCTGCATTGCCTGCCAGAGGGTTGGAGAATCTGAAGCTCCTGAAAGTTTCCAACCTGCTGTGCTGAGTGTGCTGGGATGATTTTGTCCATCTGTCCTTTTTCTTGAGCAGCAAGCTCTGTGTAACCCTTGCAATGTTAGCACTCCTCTTGTTGTTGGTCAGTCTTTGAAAATACCCCCCTTTCTTTTGTTCTGGAGCAGCCGGTTTTGGGTATCTGTTCTCCACAAGCAGCTGGAATCTCATTCTCTCTGAGTTTTCTGCCTGTTTTTGCTTTCCACTGCCTCTAATCTCCAGAACACCATGTAATGTGGGTTTGTTCTCCTGGAGCAGATCTCCAGGGGTGAGTATTTATTAGTCCTGGAATTATATTCCCTCCCCACTCCCTTAGAGCTTGGGTCCTGCCAGACTGTGGCTTTGCTGCTTTACCCTTTTCTTTGAGGTCTTCTCTTTTCCCCTGTTGTAGGCAGTCTGTTCTGAAGTCTTCTGGTCACTCTTTCAGGATTGGTTTTATTTGGTGTATTTCCATGTTATATGTAGTTTTGGGGAGGAGGTTTCTGCCATGTTGCCATCTTTCTCCCCCTCTTATATATATCTATAGTAACATCTATTTTGTGGATAATTATAATCCCAAATGTTAATTTTGCATCTGAAATTTTAACTACTACTGAAATACATTGTGTATCAATTGATATTTTACCTATAATGTTTGCCATTTTAAAGATATTAGCTTTTGAATTCCATATGTATTGAAATATGAATGTGCAATGTTTTGTTATTCAAGAACAGAGGAAAACAGGCAGCCACTTCATATGAAAAGGAAAATAAAAGGAATGAAACCTGCTAAAGATTTTGAAATAAGTCCAGACAGAAAGTTAGGCTTTGAATTTATAAACTATATTAAAAATATCTTCAGGTTAGCAACCAGAAAAGAAATGTAAATTTTATGAAGCTGACATGAATCAGCAATGTAATCCAGT
This sequence comes from Smutsia gigantea, assembly GCA_032199065.1. Lineage (NCBI taxonomy): Eukaryota > Metazoa > Chordata > Mammalia > Pholidota > Manidae > Smutsia > Smutsia gigantea. The sequence continues at coordinate 62,005 of JAVSCE010002163.1, forward strand.
AGTGAAACTTGGCTCATGTAACTATGGAACCAAAACCATTGTTCCTTGAAGGAAAGTGTGGAAGGTACATCTGAGTTACTAAAACTTACCATAATGTGAGATCAGAAATACTGAATGTTGATATATAACAATTTGGAGTTGGGAAAGCCTTTATTGAGATTAACTTAAGTAATATCTTTAGTATTTCATATACTCTGTTGTTCATGCTCTTCCCTTACCTGAAGTTTTCTCTTACCTTTCTCTGCTTTCAAATTCTGGTCTATACTTTAAATATCCTGAAAAAACCTATTATGAAACCATCTTTGTGTTCATAATACTACTTAATATCTTCTTTAATAATAGTTCCTAACATTTCTTGATAGGTTTTATTTCCTTCTACTAATAACTCCATAGTGGTGATGGTAGACTTTTCATATTTTTGAGCACCCAGTGAGTGTTGGGTAATTTGAAGTGAATTATTGATCAGCACATCCAATTTGGCAGTCTGAGAATGTGGGCTGTAGACTCCCTAACTGAAACTTTCCATGGTTCTCCTAATATATGCTTAACTATAGCAAGGCTTTGATTGGGTGTCCAAATGCAGAATTAAATTGCATCTCTAATGCATATATGATCATATGGTCTGAAAGGGTTTCTTAAGCTCTCTTGTGTCACTTTCTGCCTTAACCTAATATGCAAGTACAACCCTAATCAGAGGAGCTCGTGTTATTGTAGTATAGGATCCTAAAAGAAAAAGTTCAAATTATTCACGTGTCTGGAGGTACATGGGGGTGGGAACATATATATTTATAATTTGCATATGAATAGGTGAATCTTAGTTCAAATGAACCCAAAGAAGTCCAAAAAAACACCCCAATTCACAAAGCACATTCATCAAGTGACTAATGAGTTAATATGTTTTATGTCTAGTAAAAGATCAGCAAAGGAACATACATGTGTATGCATATGTATATATTTGAAATACTGTATACAGAAATATTTATTAAAATAGTCCTCTTTAATCTATTTTTTTCCCTCCCACTGTGAGATAACTTAATTTTCTAAAGTCTGGCTTTATCTTTTTACATGTGCAAAGATATTTTTCTGTTTTCTCTTTTTTTCCCTTAGTTACTATAAGAAGCAAAAAATTATTTATCAATTCATAGAAGTTACATAATTATTTTTCCTAAAGAGCTTATTTTACTGAGCTATTAATTTTAACTATTTAATGTTTCTTTCCTTAAATGTAATACATGGTTGGTTTGAAAGGAGGTAACTGAATGGGTCGGCTTTGACATTAGTTTTGGTATAACATTTGCTGGGGTCTTATTTTAGGTACTTCTTTTTATAGCTTATCCTGAGAAAGCCTGTTCTCTCATTATCTATGAATTCCAGTGCCTGCACTTGCTATATTGTCCCAGTGTGAGGTGTGGATCAGTGGTCAAGCCAACTCGGTGCCCCCATCACTTGTTACTGAACTCTGTAATGTTGGTGGCTTGGAGTGAGTTTATGATTTTGTGCCCAAAGCTCTGGGGATTTGCAAAGGGAGGGAGGAGAGCAGAAAAGGTGATGCCTCTTTATGTTGGTTTCTATAGTAACAGTGGAACTGTTCTTGTTAAGTTATGATTTGGCTCAAGCTGATTCTTGTGATTGTGTTTTTTTCTTGAAAAATGTGAAGTAAGTTACGTTACATGGAACTGCACATTCCTGGTTAACTCATTTTTAGTACAGACCTTTGCCATGTTGGTTGACAACACCTGTATTTGATTGGAGATTCATTTGTGGATAACAAGGTAAAATCCATCTAGTGAACACCATTCTAGGCTCCACTGTCTTGTCTTGGAATAAATAATTGGGACATGTTATTAATAATCATACAGAGACCTGGCATTAAAGGAGATTTTAAAAGTTAAGCAAGTAAGTCTGTTTTGTCCCCTATTACATGGTATTTTCTTAACACAGGATAAATTTGAAAATATAAACATATGTGTGTTCTTTTTCAAAATTATTTTAATAATGCATTAACTAAATTATATTACAGTTATATTAAGGGCAAGAATTCCATTTACTTAGGGTTAGTTTCTGCTCCTGTACCCAATGTTAGTAAAAAAGGTAGTTTTGCCTGTCTGAAGAACATAGTTTAGATTTTTTAAATATACAACTTGGAGTGCCAAAGCATTCTTTTTCTTGCTAACTATATACTATATGATTATAAAATGTACCTATTCAGTTTTTTAGACCTGTTTTAAATTCACAGCAAAATTGAGAGGAAGGCACAGAGATTCCCCATATGCATGTCCCCACACATGCATAGGCTCCTCCTTTATCAATGTCCTCCACCAGGATGGTACATCTTTTACATTTCATTAACCCACATTGACACATCGTAATCAACCAAAGTCCATAGCTTACTTTCTTTAGAAGAACTATTTCACTATTTTGTATTTCACACAAAAATACATGGGGAAGATAGCAACAAAAATATTTAACATTTCTCCTAGAAGGCGATGAACAAGGATATGAAAGGAAAAGTGTAGAGATTTATAGTGTCCTTCTGGGCAAGATAGAAGAAGTGTGGGTAGGGAGTGAAGACCAAGAAAGTTGATGTTTAACATTTTTGTGAAAAATTCTGATTCTGTGTTGAGATCCAGATGGGGCTTTGCTTGGCATCTACATTATGGGGGTGAGCATCTAACAGAAAAAAGTATCTATTAAATTTTTTCTGATATATATTAGTTCAAGATATCAAAAGGTTCATAAGATGAAGGTGAATTCTTGTAGTGCTAAAAGGTCAGGTTCCAAAAAAGTAAACGGCTCTCCAGCTATGTGCAACAAACATTTTGCACTTTTGAAGAGATGTGATGGGCAGAGTACTTTTGTTCCTGATGGATTCATTACCTTTATTTATCCAGATTGGCTCTTCAACAAGATGGCAGCATAATCTATCTAACTAAAGTGGCTATCATAATAAATAAAGCATCTTATGGGTAAAATTGCAATATTTCCAGAGTCTGTCACCTGGCTTTAGTGCATCTCCATATCAATAGGTGTTTCCAAGGGGTGGAGAGAAGTAGTCCATCTCTGTATCAATGGGTAACAAGGGCCAGCAAGGGACTAGAGAGGTAGGGTGGAGCTTTTTACTCTGCTGTGGCAGCTGGGTCAAAAGAGACATGGGACAATTGCTTGTAAGCAATAAATGGGTTTCTTAAACTTTGTTCTCCCTTTGACCAATTTCAGTTTCGAAGGTATTTTGCCCTGGGATTTTCCCCCGGAGTTACACATCTGTATCTTAAACTTGCATGTAATTAGATTTATAGATAGTAATGCCCTTTTTCTTAGAAATAAAACTCTACCAAAGAATAGTTAAATTAGCTAGAATACTACAGGATTATGCAAAAATAGCCAACCCCCTAAAAATCTCAGTGGTTTGTTCCCCCTGTAAGTTCTTCTCCCCAAATTTTCTACTGCATGCAAAGTCTCTTGTAGGTTTGGTGATTCTGAGACAGGGACCATAGGCTTAGACAGAATAGAGTGAGGGCCTCCAGAAAAAGCAAGGCAGGATATTTGGAGTCAGAGCAATCTAATTACATGCAAAGAAACCCCCTACCAAAACTCTGTGTTAAACATTAAGCTCTAGGGTCATTCTTCAGTGAGATCAGTTACTATTCCCCAGATAAAGAAGAGTAGCACATGTTTTTATTATGCTAATCATTTGTAATCATGTGTAAGATTCACTTTAGCATGCTAAAAGGCCCAGGCCTATGTGCTGTCTTTCCTCTTTCAGATCTGATGGGGTGATTTTACAAACTGGGCAACTACTTTAGCATGCAGACCCAGCTGTAAACAACATAATAAAAGGCAAGAAGGATTCCACCTTAAAGATAAGATTGCATTTTAACATCCAGGAAGTTTAAGAAGCAAGATTCTTAACTTACTTTCTAGCAAACAGACAATACCTCAGCCTACTTTGGGGGCTGGGCAGGCCGCCTTTTGATATGCTCCTAGACCGAGACACTGGTATCACAGAGAGAAATCAAGGCAGGAAATTCCTTATGTTAAGTTAATTCTAAATATTCAGACACCACTTAACAAGTCCACACCCATAAGCCTTTTTTCATGTTCTCGAAAAATCCTCATCTGCCTATAAAAGCCCCTAGACAACGCACCACCCCGGACTCTCTTTTCCCCTCTTTGCGTGAACTGGGAGCTCTGTCCTTTCACTTTATCTCTAAATAAAAGCCTGTACCTTGCTCTCCTACCTTGAGTGTTTGTGAAGCTCATTCTTTGGCTTCATGAACAAGAACGCCGGCATCCATTCTCCATGGTGATTGCCTTATGGTGATTTAGGAATCTAGGTTTTTTTTATTATTATTCTTTCTTTAGCTCAGTAGTTTGTGGGCCTCCTCACTCAGGGTCAGAGGTGAAGAGAGTATATGGAATACTTACATTTCCTCTTTAATGCTTTGACCCAGAAGTGATAATTCTGATGATAACCTTTTCAACAGGATCAATCATATGGCTCTGCCTAACTTCAAGAAGGCAGTTCAAAAGCATGTGGGATATTTGGTAAGCATTACTATTTTGTAAAGGAAAAAATCTAAGACAATTTAGAGGAATCGTGTAAGTTTATTTGTCTCACCAAATATAGAAACTAAGCAACAGCACTGCCAATGATTAGCCACAATGCAGTATAGTAGATAACCTGAAAATAGACCCAAATATATAATGTGGGAAATAAAAGACATTAAAATTCAATGTGAGAAGGTGACATGGCAGTGCAGTGGGAAAATATGCTTTCAACAAATGGTATTTGGATAAATTGAATATGCCTCCAGAAAAAAAAGAGGCTACAGGCTCCACCTCATATAACACAACAAAGTTAATTTCAGGTACATTCAGGGTCTACATGTGTAGATGACACCTTAAGTCTTTTAGAAGAAAACACTCAAAAATCTCAAAAATTTGGAGTAGTCGAAGTTTCTCAAAAAGGACATTTTCAAACATTTAAGAAAAAAATTAATAAATCACACCATATTAAAGTTAACAAAGTCTGTTCTTTTAAAGACATAATTCAGAGAATAAAAAGACAAACTACAATGTAGGAAAAATATTTTGCAATAAACACATCTGCAGATGACACATTTCCATTATATATTTTTACCACAGAGAAAAGGAACCCAACCCAACAGGGAAATAGAGAAAGGACTTGAATAGGCACTTTGAGAAGGAAAGTAACCAAATGGTCAGTAAATATATTAAAAGATGCTTAACTTCATTAGTTATTAAGGAAATGGAAATCAAAATCACAATGTGTCACCAGGACACAGTTGAAAGGCTAGAATAAAGAAGATATACCAAGGTTTAACCTGGATGCAGATATAGATTAATTAGAGCACTTATGTAATTGGTAAATGCATTATAGAAAGCTCTACCAATATCATCTGAAAGTAAGCATAGCCACAACTTCTGAAGTAGAATTCTAGTCCTTGATATAAACCCTGTATAAATGTGTTCATATATTTACTGTAATATATTTTCAATAATGTTTATAGTAGTGCTACTTTTAAAAGCACCAAGCTAGAAACAAACCAAATGTCTGTCATATGCAGCATAGATCAGGGGTCAGCAAACTGTTCTTGTAGGAGGCCAGATAGTAAATAATTTATGACACATACAGGACATATTGATGTCCTTTCACAGCTTCTTAACTCTGCCATTGTAATGTGAAAACAGATACAGAAAATACATAAATAAATGCGTGGCTGTTTCAGTAAAACTTAAGTGGCAAAAAAGCTAGATTTGGCCTAAGGGGCATAGTTTCTTTACCTGTAGCATGTATAAATAACTTGTGGTATATTTAAACAATAGAATATTAGTGATGAATGAATGATAATGAACAGACCACAGCTACATGCAGTGACATGGATGAATCTCACATATTTTTGGGTCAAAGAAACCAGAAACGTAAATGCACAAATTATAGAATTCCACCTATAAACTGACCATCTGTGATGTTAGAAGTCAGAAAAGTTAGCTTTGTTGGATGTGTAAGGGCATGTAGTGACTGAAGGAACTTCTAAACACAGGCGATGGGAGGGCGTTCTGGGGAGCTAGTAGTGCTCTTGGCTTTTGGTTAAATATACCTATTCACTCTGTGAAAAATGTATCAGGTATATATTTATGATTAATACATGCTGTTGTATCTATCTTGTATTCTTATTTTGTGAATTCCATGGGAAAGGATGGTCCTAGGAAAACTGATTATTCACATCCCATTAATCTAGCACTAATAGGCATTCATGTTTTTCATATGCTAATTTAAATCTACTTGACTATGCTAGAGAAATGATGGAATATTTACATTAAAAGGAGACCATAAAACTAATTCCCATAAAAAGTTAAACAATAATATTCAGTCACATGAGTGTTTATAAAAGTAGAAATGTAAATTTTTCTTTATATTTTAATACATACAGGATAGTATTAATGCATAAAGATCTGGGTTCTACTTGGACTCTTTAAACTGATAATTTAGGGATTCTTGATCTCTCAATATTAAAATGGGATATCTTTCTATTGAGAATTTTCCTACTTTTTAAAAATCATGTGAAATGGGACTTCCGGGAAGATGGCGGTGTGAGCAGGGTGGAAGAAATCTCCTCCCAACACTATATTTATCTACGAAAACACAGAAATACATCTATTCCTAAAAGAGAGACGAGAATACACAGGAAAGCGCACAGCGTGCAGCTACACCCGAGAGGACTCAGCACCCCAAGAAGCGGGTAAGATACGGAGCCGCGACCCGGCGGGACCCGAGCCCTCCCCCACCCCAGCGCACCGGCGGGAGGAGAGGATTCAGAGCCGGGAGGGAGTGGAAGCACACGCTGCAAAGTAGCCAGCCCCGGTGATCTGCGCGGGGAGCGCTGACCCACATTGCGCAGTGCAGCGGAAATTGGAGAGACAGAGGGGCAGGATCTGAGCGGGGAACGCGCCAGGGTGCTTGCAGCTGGCTCCTGGGAAGGAAAAAAAAAAAGTGCGCGCTTTCTTCAGTGGTCTTAAAGAGACAGGAGCCCAGCGGAGGAGCCGGATCACCCCAGCACACTCAGCCCAGCAGGCTGGGAGTCCTGGGGAGTTTCAGACGCCTTAGCTGGCGACTGAGGAAGCGTAGCCATACTTAACACTTCTCACTGAGATCAACAGCCTCCTATTCGTTCCCACCCCTGCCAGAGCCATAAAGGGCCCTGCGGAGCGGCACAGTCACAGCTGTGGAATAGTGGGGCAATAGCGCCACCTAGAGCATTCCCACAGAATCTACGTCCGGTGGGCATTTTTTTGTTTTTTTTTGTTTTGTTTTGTTTTTGTTTTTGTTTTTTCTTTTCTTTCTTTTTTTCTTTATTTCTTTTTTTCTTTTTTTTCTTTTTTCTCTTTTCTTTTTAAAGTCTTAAAGAGCCCAGCTGACATACGTGGCAACTATCAGTGACCAAATTATACAGCCATGAAAAGACAGAGGAATATGGTTCAGACCAAAATCAACCAGACAACCCCAGAGAGGGAGTCTGAAGGGACGGAAATGCACAGCCTCGCTGAAAAAGAATTTAGAATAAAAGTCATAACCATGCTGATGGACCTACAGAGAAATGTGCAAGAGCTGAGGGAGGAAGTGAGGGAACTGAAGAAAGACAATACAGAAATCAGACAAGCGATCGACAGGCTTAACAGCAGAATGGATGAGATGCAAGAGACTGTTAATGGAATAGAAAACAGAGAACAGGAGTACAGAGCAGCTGAGGCAGAGAGAGATAAAAGGATTTCTAGGAATGAAAGAATATTAAGAGAACTGTATGACCAATCCAAACGGAACAATATTCGCATTATAGGAGTACCTGAGGAAGAAGAGAGAGAAAAAGGGATAGAAAGTGTCTTTGAAGAAATAATTGCTGAAAACTTTCCCTCGCTGGGAAGGAAGTAGTCTCGCAGTCCACCGAAGCTCATAGATCTCCCAACACAAGGGACCCAAGGAAGACAACACCAAGACACATAATAATTAAGATGGCAAAGATCAAAGATAAAGACAGGGTATTAAAGGCAGCTAGAGAGAGAAAAAAAGATCACCTACAAAGGAAAACCCATCAGACTATCATCAGACTTCTCAACAGAAACCTTACAGCCAGAAGAGAATGGCATGATATATTTAACGTACTGAAACAGAAGGGCCTCGAACCAAGAATATTGTATCCAGCACGATTATCATTTAAATATGATGGAGGGATTAAACAATTTCCAGACAAACGAAAGTTGAGAGAGTTTGCCTCTCATAAACCACCACTACAGGATATCTTAAATGGACTGCTCTAGATGGAAGCACACCTAAGGCTAAAAAGATGTCACCAGAGAAAAAAAATCATAGCAAAGAAAGCAGACCATCCAAATACTAACTAAAGGCAAAGAATAAACACCTATTATAGAAAGAATGGAGGAGGAGGAATAAGAAGGGAGAGAAAGAAACATCAGACTGTGTTTACAATAACTTAACAAGAAAGTTAAGTTAGATTGTTAGATAGTAAAGAAGCAACCCTTGAACCCTTGGTAACCACGAATCTAAAGCCAGCAATGGCAATAAGCACATATCTATCAATAATCACCCTAAATGTAAATGGACTGAATGCACCAATCAAAAGACACAGAGTAACAGAATGGATAAAAAAGCAAGACCGATCTATATGCTGCCTACAAGAAACTCACCTCAAATCCAAAGATATACACAGACTAAAAGTGAAGGGATGGAAAAAGATATTTCATGCAAACAACAAAGAGAAAAAAGCAGGTGTTACCAGTACTTGTATCAGACAAAATAGACTTCAAAAGCGAAGAAAGTAGCAAAAAAGATAAAGAAGGACATTACATAATGATAAAGGGGTCAGTCCAACAAGAAGATATAACCATTATAAATATGCATGCACCCAACACAGGACTGCCAGCATATGTAAGACAAATACTAACAGAATTAAGAGGGAAATAGGCAGCAATGTATTCTTCTTAGGAGACTTCAACACACCACTCACTCCAGAGGACAGATCAACCAGACAGAAAATAAGTAAAGACACAGAGGCACTGAATAACACTAGAACAGATGGACTAACAGACATCTACAGAACTCACCCAAAAGCAACAGGATACACATTCTTCTCAAGTGCACATGGAACATTTTCCAGAATAGACCACATACTAGGTCACAAAAAGAACCTCAGTAATTTCAAAAATATTGAAATCCTACAACCAACTTCTCAGATAACCAAGGTATAAAACTAGAAATAAATTTTAGAAAGAAATCAAAAAGGCTCACAAATACATGGAGACTTAACAACACTCTCCTAATTAATCAATGGGTTAACGACCCAATCAAAACAGAAATCAAAGAATATATTGAGACTAATGACAACAACAACACAAAGCCACAACTTCTGTGGGACGCAGCAAAGGCAGTTCTAAGAGGAAAGTATATTGCAATCCAGGCCTATTTAAAGAAGGGAGAACATTCCCAAATGAATAGTCTAAAGACACAATTACTGAAATTGGAAAAAGAAGAACAAATGAGGCCCAAAGTCACCAGAAGGAGGAACATAATAAAGATCAGAGAAGAAATAAAT
>JAVSCE010002164.1:0-115725 GCA_032199065.1 Smutsia gigantea
TCATTTATGAATATATTCTCCCATTCTGTAGGATGTCTTTTTGTTCTACTGATGGTGTCCTTTGCTGTAAAGAAGCTTTTCAGCTTGATATAGTCCCACTTGTTCATTTTTGCTTTTCTTTCCCTTGCCCAGGGAGATATGTTCATGAAGAAGTCGCTCATGTTTATGTCCAAGAGATTTTTTACCTATATTTTTTTCTAGGAGATTTATGGTTTCATGACTTACATTCAGGTCTTTGATACATTTTGAGTTCACTTTTGTGTATGGGGTTAGACAGTAGTCTAGTTTCATTCTCTTACATGTAGCTGTCCAGTTTTATCAACACCAGCTGCTGAAGAGCCTGTCATCTCCCCATTGTATATCCAAGGCTCCTTTATCAAATATTAATTGACTGTATATGTTTGGGTTAATGTTTGGATTTTCTATTCTGTTCCACTGGTCTGTGGGTCTGTTTTTGTGCCAATACCAAATTGTCTTGATTACTGTGGCTTTGTAGTAGAGCTTGAAGTAAGGAAGCATAATTCCCCCTATTTTATTCCTCGTTCTCAGTATTGCTTTGGCTATTCGGGGTATTTTGTGGTTCCATATGAATTTTAGAATTATTTGTTCCAGTTCATTGAAGAAAGCTGTTGGTAGTTTGATAGGGATTGCGTTGAATCTGTAGATTGCTTTAGGTAGTATAGTCATTTTGACAATATTTATTCTTCCTGTCCAAGAGCATGGGATGAATTTCCATTTGTTGGTGTCCTCTTTAATTTCTCTTAGGAGTGTCTTGTAGTTTTCAGAGCACAGGTCTTTCACTTCGTTTGTTAGGTTTATTCCTAGGTATTTTATTCTTTTTGATGCAATTGTGAATGGAATTGTTTTTCTGATTTCTCTTTCTGTTAGTTCATCATTAGTGTATAGGAAAGCAACAGATTTCTGTGTGTTAATATTGTATCCTGCAACTTTGCTGAATTCATATATTAGTTGTAGTAGTTTTGGAGTGGAGTCTTTAGGGTTTTTTATGTACAATATCATGTCATCTGCAAATAGTGACAATTTGACTTCTTCTTTACCAATCTGGATGCCTTGTATGTCTTTGTTTTGTCTGATTGCTGTGGCTAGGACCTCCAGTACTATGTTGAATAACAGTGGAGAGAGTGGGCATCCCTGTCTTGCTCCCGATCTTAGATGAAAAGCTTTCAGCTTCTCGCCGTTAAGTATGATGTTAGCTGTGGGTTTGTCATATATGGCCTTTATGATGTTGAGGTATTTGCCGTCTATACCCATTTTGTTGAGAGTTTTTTTAATCATGAATGGATGCTGAATTTTGTCAAATGCTTTTTCAGCATCTATGGAGATGATCATGTGATTTTTGTTCTTTTTGTTGATGTGGTGGATGATGTTGATGGATTTTCCAATGTTGTTCCATTCCTGCATCCCTGAGGTTAATCCCATTTGATCATGGTGTATGATCCTCTTGATGTGTTTTTGAATTCGGTTTGCTAATATTTTGTTGTGTATTTTTGCATCTATGTTCATTAGGGATATTGTTCTATAACTTTCATTTTTTGTGGTGTCTTTGTCTGGTTTTGGTATTAAGTAATAATGGTCTCATAGAATGAGTTTGGAAGTATTCCATCCTCTTCTATTTTTTCGAATGCTTTAAGAGTGATAGCTATAAGCTCTTCTTTAAATGTTTGATAAAATTCATCTTTGAAGCCATCAGAACCTGGGGTTTTGTTTTTAGGTAGTTTGTTGATTACCAGTTCAGTTGCATTGCTGCTAATTGCTCTGTTCAGATTTTCTTTGTCTTCCTGAATCAGTCTTGGAAGGTTGTATTTTTTTAGAAAGTTTTCCATTTCTTCTAAGTTGCCCAGTTTATTGGTATATAATTTTTCATATTATTCTCTAATAATTCTTTGTATTTCTGTGGTATCAGTTATGATTACTCCTTTTTCATTTCTTATTTTATTTATGTCTGTACACTTTTTTTCTTGATAAGTCTGCTAGGGGTTTATCTATTTTGTTTATTTTCTAAAAGAATCAGCTCCTGTTTTCATTGATTATTTTCTATTGTTTTATTCTTCTCTATTTATTAATGCTTTGATCCTTATTATGTCCCTCCTTCTACTAACTTTGGCTTCATTAGTCCTTCATTTTTTGTTTCTTTAAACTAGAAAAGTGAGTTTAGGCTGTTTATTTGGGATTGTTCTTGAGCTAAGCCTGCATTGCTATGTACTTTCCTTGTAGAACTGCCTTCTCTGGCTCCCAGACGTTTGCTCCGTTGCGTTTTTATTTTCATTTGTCTCCATGTATTGCTTGACTTCTGTTTTTATTTGGTTATTGTTCCACTGACTATTTAGAAGTATGTTGTTTAGCCTCCATGTGTTTGTAGGCTTTTTTTTTTGCTTTTCTTGTGTAATTTATTTCTAGTTTCATATCATTGTGGTCTGAGAAGCTGCTTGATACAATTGTAATCTTTTTGAATTTACTGAGGCTCTTTTGGGAGCCTTGTATGTGATCTTTTCTGTAAAGTGTTCCATGTGCATTTAAGAAGAAGGTATATCCTGCTGCTTTTTGGTGGAATGTTCTGTATATATCTGTTAAATCCATCTGGTCTAATGTGTTGTTCACTGCTTCTGTTTCCTTCCTTACATTCTGTCTGGTTGATCTATTGATGTGAGTGTTACCCCCTTCATTTCTGGTATTATTTGTTTTACATATTTAGGTGCACCTGTGTTGGGTACACAGATATTTATAATGGTTAAATCCTTTTGGTGGACTGACCCCTTTATCATTATATAATTGCTTTCTTTTCTTTTTAAATTTTTTATTAAGGTATTATTGATATACACTCTTATGAAGGTTTCACATGAAAACACAATGTGGTTACTACATTTACCCATATGATCAAGTCCCCACCCATACAACAATACAGTTACTGTCCATCAATGTAGTAAGATGCCACAGATTCACTATTTGCATTCTCTGTGCTACACTGTTTTCCCCGTGATCCTCCACACCATGTGTACTAAACATAATACCCCTCAATCCCATTCTCCCACCCTCCACACTCACCCTCAAATACCCCTCCCCTTTGGAAACCACTAGTCCTTTCTTGGAGTTTCTGAGTCTGCTGCTATTTTGTTCCTTCAGTTTTGCTTCGTTGTTATACTCCACAAATGAGGGAAATCATTTGGCACTTGTCTTTTTCCACCTGGCTTATTTCACTGAGCATAATACCCTCCGGCTCCATCCATGTTGTTGCAAATGGTAGGATTTGTTTCTTTCTTATGGCTGAATAGTATTCCATTGTGTATAGGTACGACCTCCTCTTTATCCATTCATCTACTGATGGACACTTAGGTTGCTTCCATATCTTGGCTGTTGTAAAAAGTGCTGCAATAAACATAGGGGTGCATATGTCTTTTTGAATCTGAGAAGTTGTATTCTTTGGGTAAATTCCAAGGACTGGGATTCCAGAGTCAAATGGTATTTCTATTTTTAGTTTTTTGAGGAACCTCCATATTGCTTTCCACAATGGTTGAACTAGCTTACATTCCCACCAGCAGTGTAGGAGGGTTCCTCTTTCTCCACATTCTCACTGGCATTTGTTGTTCTTAGTCTTTTCAATGGTGGCCATCTTTACTGGTATGAGGTGATATCTCATTGTGGTTTTAATTTGCATTTCCCTGATGATTAGTGATGTGGAGCATCTTTTCATGTGTCTGTTAGGCATCTGAATTTCTTCTTTGTAGAACTCTCTGTTCATATCCTCTGCCCATTTTTAATCGGGTTATTTGCTTTTTAGGTATTGCTGTGTATGAGTTCTTTATATATTTTGGATGTTAACCCCTTGTCAGATATGTAATTTACAAATATATTCTCCCATACTGTAGGATGCTTTTTGTTCTGTTGATGATGTCAGTTCCTGTACAGATCCTTTTTAGTTTGATGTAATCCCATGAGTTCATTTTTGCTTTTGTTTCTCTTTCTCTAGGAGATGTGTTCAGGAGGAAGTGGCTTATGCTTATATACAGGAGATTTTTGCCTATGTTTTCTTCTAAGAATTTTATGGTTTCATGACTTACATTCAGGTCTTTGATCCATTTCAAGTTTACTTTTGTGTATGGGGTTAAACAATAATCCAGTTTCATTCTCTTACATGTAGCTGTCCAGTTTTGCCCACTCAAGCTGTTGAAGAGGCTGTCTTTTCCCCATTGTATGTCCATGGCTCCTTTATCATATATTAATTGACCATATATGGTTGGGTTTATATCAGGGCTCTCTAGTCTGTTCCATGGGTCTATGGCTCTGTTCTTGTGCCAGTACCAAATTGTCTTGATTAATGTGTCTTTCTGGTAGAACTTGAAGTTGGGGAGCATAATTCCCCCAGCTTTATTCTACTTAGGATTGCTTTGGTTAGTCAAGGTTTTTTGTGGTTCCATATAAATTTTAGAATGATTTTCTCTAGTTTGTTGAAGAATGCTGTTGGTAGGAATTACATTGAATCTTAGATTGCTTTAGGCAGGATAGCCATTTTGACAATATTAATTCCTCCTATCCATGAGCACAGGATGTGTTTCCATTTACTGGTATCTTCTTTAATTTATCTCATGAGTGTCTTGTAGTTTTCAGAGTATAAGTATTTCACTTCCTTGGTTAGGTTTATTCTGAAATATTTTATTCATTTTGATGTAACTGTGATTGGAATTGTTTTTCTGATTTCTCTTTCTGCTAGTTCATTGTTAGTGTGTAGTAATGCCACAGATTTCTGTGTATTAATTTTGTGTCCTGCAACTTTGCTGAATTTAGATATTAGATCTAGTAGTTTTGGAGTGGATTATTTAGGGTTTTTATGTGCAATATCATATCATCTGCACATAGGGACAGTGTAACCTCTTCCTTGCCTATCTGGATGCTTTTATTTCTTTGTGTTGTCTGGTTGCCATGGCTAGGACCTCTAGAACTATGATGAATAGACGTGGGGAGAGTGGGCATCCTTTCCTGATCTTAAAGGAAAAGCTTTCAGCTTCTTGCTGTTAGTGTAATGTTGGCTGTGGGTTTGTCATATATGCCTTTATTATGTTGAGGTACTTGCCCTCTATACCCATTTTGTTGAGAGTTTTTATCATGAATGGATGTTGAATTTTTTCAAATGCTTTCTCTGCATCTATAGCGATGATCATGTGGATTTTGTCCTTTTTGTTGACGTGGTGGATGATGATGGATTTTCAAATGTTGTACCATCCTTGCATCCCTGGAATAAATCCTAATTGATCATTATGGATGATCTTTTTGATGTATTTTTTAATTTGTTTTGGTAATATTTTGCTGAGTATTTTTGCATGTATGTTCATCAGGGATATTGGTCTGTAATTTTCTTTTTTGGGGATGTCTTCGCCTGGTTTTCGTATTAGAGTGATGCTGACCTCATAAAATGAGTTTGGAAGTATTCCTCTTCTTGTACTGTTTGGAAAACTTTAAGGAGGATGGTTATTAGGTCTTGATTAAATGTTTGGTAAAATTCAGTGGTGAAGCCATCTGTTCCAGAGATTTTGTTCTTAAGTAGTTT
This sequence comes from Smutsia gigantea, assembly GCA_032199065.1. Classification (NCBI taxonomy): domain Eukaryota; kingdom Metazoa; phylum Chordata; class Mammalia; order Pholidota; family Manidae; genus Smutsia; species Smutsia gigantea. The sequence continues at coordinate 5,561 of JAVSCE010002164.1, forward strand.
TTTGATTACCAATTCAATTTTGTTGCTGGTAATTGGTCTGTTCAGATTTTCTGTTTCTTTCTGGGTTAGCCTTGGAAGGTTATGTTTTTCTAGGAGGTTGTCTATTACTTCTTGTTTATCCAGTTTTTAGCATATAATTTTTCATTGTATTCTCTAATAATCCTTTGTAGTTCTGTGGTGTACTGATTTTTCGTTTCTCATTTCTGATTCTGTTTATATGAGTATACTCTCTTTTTCTTGATAAGTCTGGGTAGGGGTTTATCTATTTTGTTTATTTTCTCGTAGAACCAGCTCTTGCTTTCATTGATTCTTTCTATTTTATTCTTCTTGATTTTATTTATTTCTGCTCTAATCTTTATTATGGCCTTCCTTCTTCTGACTTTGGGCCTCATTTGTTCTTCTTTTTCTAGTTTCATTAATTGTGAGTTTAGAGTGTTCATATGGGATTGTTATTCTTTCCTGAGGTAGGCCTGTATTGCAATATACTTTCCTCTTAGCATGGCCTTTGCTGCGTCCCACAAATTTTGCAGTGTTGAATTATTGTTGTCATTTGTCTCCATATATTGCTTGATCTCTGTTATTTGGTCATTTATCTATTGGTTATTTAGGAGCATGTTGTGAAGCCTCCATGTGTTTGTTGGACTTTTTCTTTTCTTTGCATAATTTATTTCTAGTTTCATAACTTTGTGGTCTGACAAACTGATTAGTACAATTTCAATCTTTTTGAATTTACTGAGGCTCTTTTTGTGGGCTAGTATATGATCTATTCTTGTGCACTTAAGAAGAATGTGTATTCTGCTGCTTTTGGGTGTCGAGTTCTGTAGATGTCTGTTAGTTCCATCTGTTCTAATGTGTTGTTCAATGCCTCTGTCTCCTTACTTATTTTCTGTCTGGAATATCTGTCCTTCAGAGTGAGTGGAGTGTTGAAGTCTCCTAGAATGAATGCATTGCATTCTATTTCACCTTTTAATTCTGTTAGTATTTGTTTCACATATGTAGGTGTTCCTGTTTTGGTGCATAGATATTTATAATGGTTATATCTTCTTGTTGGATTGACCCTTTTATCATTATGTGATGTCCTTCTTCGTCTCTTGTGACTTTCTTTGTTTTGAAGTCTATTTTGTCTGATGCAAGTACTGCAGCTCCTGCTTTTTTTCTCCCTATTAGTTGCATCAAGTATCTTTTTCCATCCCTTCACTTTTAGTCTGTGTATGTCTTTGGGTTTAAACTGAATCTCTTGTAGGCAGCATATAGATGGGTCTCGTTTTTTTATCTTTTCAGTGACTCTGTCTTTGACTGGTACATTCAGTCCATTTACATTTAGGGTGATTATCGATAGGTATGTACTTATTGACATTTCAGGCTTTAGATTCGTGGTTACCAAAGGTTCAAGGTTGACTTCCTTACTAAGAGTCTAACTTAACTCACATAATATATTATTACAAACACAATGTACGGGTTCTTTTCTGTTTCTCCTCCTTTTTCTTCCCCCTTCATTCTTTATATATTAGGTATCATATTCTGTACTGTTTGTCTATCCCTTGATTGACTTTGGGGATAGTTTATTTAATTTTCCATATACTTAGTAATTAGCTGTTCTACTTTCTTTACTGTGGTTTTATTACCACTGGTAACTGCTATTAAACCTTAGGAACACTTCCATCTATAGCAGTCCCTCCAAAATACATTGTAGGGACGTTTTGTGGGAGGTTAATTCTCACAGCTTTTGCTTATATGTATATTGTTTAGTCCCTCCTTCAAATTTAAATGATAATCTTGTCGAATAAAGTAATCTTGGTTCGAGGCCCTTCTGCTTCATTTCATTAAATACATCATTCCACTCCTTTCTGGCCTGTAGGATTTCTGCTGAGAAGTCAGATGGTAGCCAATGGGCTTTCCTTTGTATGTGATCTTATTTCTCTCTCTGGGTGCTTTTAATATTCTGTCCTTGTCCTTGATCTTTGCCACTTTAATTACTATATATCTTAATGTTGTCTTCCTTGGGTACCTTGTGTTCCGAGATCTGTGCACCTCCATTTCCTGAGAGACTATCTCCTTCCCCAGATTGGCGAAGTTTTCAGCAATTACCTCCTCAAACATTCTTTCTATTCCCCTTTTCTCTCTCTTCTTCTTCTGGTACCTCTATAATGTGAATATTGTTCCGTTTTGATTGGTTACACAGTTTTCTCAATATTCTTTCATTTTTAGAGATCCTTATTTCTCTCTGTGCCTCAGCCTCTTTGTATTCTTCTTCTCTAGTTTCTATTTCATTTATCGTCTCCTCCACCATTCTAATCTGCTTTCAATACCCTCCATTGTGCTCTTCAACCATTTTATCTCCGACAAGAATGCATTCCTGAGTTCTTGAATATTTTTCTGTACCTCCATGAGCATGTTAATGATTTTTATTTGGAAATCCCTTTCAGGAAGATTCATGATTTTGATGTCATTTTAATCTTTTTCAGGAGTTGTATTCATGATTTTACATTGAACCAGGTGTCTTTGGCGTTTCATATTTGTATATGGTGCCCTCTAGTGCCCAGAAGCTCTACTCTTTTTAGCTTCTCAGCCCCTGATGCAATGTCGAGGTTGCAGGGGAGTGGTATTGGTGCCTGGGATTAGGAAAGAGCTGTTTCCTGCGTCCTGGCTACTATGCCTGTCTCCACTGCCTGAATCAGTGGACTGAGCACACAGGCATAAGCCCCTATGCTTTGCGTTTGTAGTTGCTGTGGACACGTCTTCCCTCTGGCTGGCCTAATGCCAGGGTAGGGTTTGCTGGTTTGTGAGTTAGGTGGGGCTGGCTGGGAGAATGGTGCAGTAGGCTGTGTATCACGGAGGGTTCCTTGGACCTTTGTAGCCAGCCAGGGATGTGGAGCGCCTGAATATTGTGAAAGCTCCCAACCTGCTGGTCAGAGTGCACCCAGATGATTTTATCTACTTGTCCTTTCTCCTGAGCAGTAAGCTCTGTGCAATCCTTGCCCTGTTAGAAGCCCTCTTGCTAACGGCTTCCTTGTTAGGATGTCTCTCAGACTGCCCGCCTTTCTTTTGTCCCAGAGCAGCCAGATATGGATCCCTGCTTTCCACAAGTGGCTGGAATCTCAGTCTCTCCAGAAATTATGCCTGTCTTAGCTTTCCAACCCCCTAATCACGAGAGTACCATGCAAGCACCATGAGATGTAGGTTTGTGCTCCCAGAGCAGATCTCCAGAGTTAGGTATTCATTAGTCCCAGGTCTCCACTCCCTCCCCACTCCATTTCTCTTCCTCCCGCCGGTGAGCTGTGGTGGGAGAAGGGCTTGGGTCCCGCCAGGCCACAGCTTTGGTACTTTACCCTGTTCTTTCAGGTTTATTCTTTTCTCCAGGTATATGCAGTTTGGGTGCAGTTCTCTTTCCTGTTGCTCTTTTAGCATTTCTTGTATTAATTATATTTTCATATTACATGCAGTCTTAGGATGAAGCCTCTCTCTCACCTCTCACACCACCATCGTTAATCTTATCTCCTATTTATGTTCTTCTTTATCTCTTCTTACTTTCTTTGTTTTGAAATATGTTTTGTCTGATATAAGTAGTGCTACTCCTGCTTTTTTCTCCCTATTATTTATACGAAATATCATTTTCCATGCCTTCACTTTTAATCTGTGCATGTGTTTGGGTCTGAAGTGAGTATCTTGTGGGAAGCATATATATGTGTCATGTTTTTTTAATCTATTCTGCCATTCTATATATTTTGATTGGTGCAGTCATCCATTCACATTAAGGTGATTATTAATAGATTTGTATTTATTGGTAGTTTATTAATTGTTTTCTGGTTGTTTTTTATCTCTTCTCTGTTCCTTTTTTCCTCTTTTATACTCTTCTCTTGTTATTTGATGGATTTCTTTAGTGTTTTGATTGAATCCTTCCTTCCCTCTTTCTTTCTCTTTCTCTCTTTCTTTCTTCTCTTTCTCTGTTTCTTTCCTCTCTCTGTCTCCCTTTCTTTTGTGGATCTATTATACCCTTTAGTTTTGTGGTTGCCAAAGGTTCACAGATAGCTTCCTTACTATATAAGTCTATCTTAAAGTGCTGATTGCTCTATTTCAAACAGAATCTACAGCTACTTTTTTCTTCTTCCTCCTCCTCTTTTTATGTATTAAATGTCATAATCTGTACTTTTTGTGTATCCCTTGACTGATTTTGTGAGTAGTTTATTTTGCTTCTTTTGTTTTAATTTCATACTAGGTTTTTAATATATTGGTCTACTACCTTTAGTGTGGGTTTATTTTCACTGGTGAAAGCTATTCTATTTAACCTTAGGAACATTTCCATCTATAAGCAGTCCCTTTAACCCACCCTACAGGGCAGATTTAGTGGTGGTGAATTCCTTCAACTTTTGTTTATCTGGAAATTGTTTAATCCCTGCTTCAAATTTAAATCATAATCTTGCTGGAGGGGGGAGGATTCTTGTTTGGAGGGCCTTTTGTTTTGTTACATTAAGTATATCATGCCATTCCCTTCTGGGCTGTAGAGTTTCTCCTGAGAAGTCTGCTGATAGCCTGATGGGGTTTCCTTCATAAGTAATCTTTGTTCTCTCTCTGGCTCCGTTCAATAATGTCTCCTTATCCTTGATTTTGGCCATTTGCTCCTGAGAAGAGAGCTCCACCTGGCACTTGCCCTTCTGGCACCCCTCCCACTGTTGGGAAGTGTTTCAAACTTCCTGCTTTGCTTTTTCCTCAAGGGGGACAGTAGATCTTGCCTGTTCTCCACAAGCAGCTGGAATCTCAGCCTCCCCAAGTGTTCCATCTGTGTTGTGCAGCCCCACTAATCATCAGACCACTGTGTAATGTGGGCTTGTATTCCTGGAGCAGATCTCCAGGGCCAGGTGTTCAGCGATCCTGGGCTCCTATCCCCTCCTCACTCCATTCCTCTTTCTCCCACCTGTGAGCTGGGGTCAGGGGAGGTCTTGAGGGCTGCTGGATCTCAGCTTTGCCACTTTACCCTTTTCTGTGAGGTCTTCTCTTCTTCCCCAGATGTAGGTGGTCAGTTCTGCAGTCTTCAGGTTGTCTTCAGGTTTAGTTGTATTTGCTGTGTTTTTGTATTTTATGTATTTCTGGGAGGAGGATTCTGCCTTGCCTTCCCACTCTGCCATCTTTTTCCAGGAGAAAGCCAGTGTTTGTGGATTTTTTTAATTTCTTAAGTTGAGTAATGTTTGGAGATTCACATAAAACTTGGTTATCCATAAGGAATAATAACACAATAATAAGCACAATTTAAGTTCATAATTATTGTAGTTATGTACAGCAAGTTACAGAACTTTATAATACTCTTGCTGAAATTCATTTCACCCCAAAAATGGCAAATATCTAAAGTTTTCCATTTATGTATCTATCCAGTTTGGTTTCTAACATTGTTATGTAAACATTTACCTCTGTTGAGTAAGTGAATATTCTGAGAAATTGTATTTTCCTAAATAATTAGGAGAAGAGTCTAGAAACTGTAAACATTTTGTGAGGTATAACTGGGGTAGAGAAGAGGAGTGAAATTTAAAGGGATTAGAGAGAAAATGTATATGATGCTAATGCATTTGTATATGATAATTATAAATTATCTCAGATAAACAAGATGAAAGAATATCCAAATCACCACAAAAGATTTTTTTTAAATATGTAGCAGACTTATCTCAAAAAAGACTAAGAAGAGATATTTTAAAATATTTAGATGACATTGAGAGTTTGATCCTCCTCTAATGTCTGATATCCTACTGGTCAGTTCAAAGGAGAGTATCATTAAAACTCTATTTAAAAATCAGAAGCAAATATTTATCATTATTTAAATTACTTAAGCACTTAGGAAAAAATGAAGCTATAGCAGGAATTTTGGGGGGGATAAGTGAGGTACTAGATGTAATACATGGTAGCTGCTCACAGATGGTCATGATTAATAAATATTTTTGGACATTTATAAATTCCAACCATGAGAACAGGCCCTAAGAAGGAAGTGAGAGGAGTACACATCAATATTGCTCATAGTTAAACTTGCTCCTTTCTTTCATCCTAAAAGATTCAACAAGATTGCTTTCTTGGGTGACAGTGATAGACAATCTATAGTTCTCTATTTGTATCTTGCAAATGATGCCTATTGTTTATATTTTTCATGATAGTTAATTAAAATACAGTTCATCCTTGCCATTGGAATATTTTTTTTAGTGGACAAGTATTGTTACTATTTTGTTTTAATCCACCACAATGCTATGACCAACAGCTAGGCAATCAATGTGTTTCTCAATTGATGGTGAATACAAGATTATGAAACCTGCAAGGTATGTTGCACTTGGAAAGGAACACAATGGGGTGGTTCAAAGCTCAAAGTAAGATTATATGATTCATAACTTAGCTCCACCACTTGTGGCTTCTGATTGTTAGCAATGAACTGACTTACGTGCCTTTGCATGTTTCAGTGTGTAGTGATGACACTGATATTCGTTTGACTGAATGAATGCGGATGAAGCTTGGAGTACAATTCCTCGCACATGAAAATCACTCCTTAGATAATATTATGAATTAATCCATAACTTGTCATTTTCAGAAGAGATTTAAGGAACATAGGCCAAATTCATACATTATTTTCAGTAAGGAAAACAGTGCTTTAAAAATAGAGAAAAAAAGGTGAAACCAAGGAAAAACACATTCCCTAAAGTCTGATTTATATACGCTAGGGACCACAGATTTAACTCTTGAGTTCTACTACCCAAAGCACAGAAAGCTGTGTCGATCATCATCGGTAAGGTAAACCTGAGCTTGTTTTCTGGAGAAGCACATCAGTTCCTGGTGCTGAGAGCTGCATGTTTGCCATGATGTTTCAGGAAGAAGTCCTTGTTTAGTGTGTTGTTATACTCTAACATTTTTCTAATAAATACAACCTTAAAGTTCATACAGCTCTTCCCCATAATGTCCATGAATGTAACTTATTGGTATAAGCTTGAAGGAAATTAGTAAAAATGGCTCAACAGGGTCTCTACTAATGTGCTTAAGATTATGTTTTCTTAACACATGGATCAATCCAGAGATAAATTTTTAAATATCTGGATGAAAGAATGAGAAGTAGACTCCTTTGTGAATGCCTTCCATATCCTAGCCTTGGAGAACATCTCTTCCCCCAACCCTCAGTGTAATTGAGTCAAATGAATTTGAGAAAATATTTGGTCTTTATAATCATTTAGAATATTTCAGTTAATGTCTATTTAATTTTTATCAAAGCAGTTATTTATTAAAGAAATTGCACTTAATCACCATTATTTTAATGTTTTTCTCAGTAACTAATGTGCCAGGCATGAAAGTAGTCAATAAGAGATATTGGTATAAATTTACACAAACCTGGTTTACAACACAATTGCCCTTAGAAGAAAATAAGTAAACAAATAATAGAAAAAAACAGCTTATGGTTCCTGGCTACTTTCAAGGGAAAAGGAGTGTTTGTTTGTTTTTTTTACCTATTTTATCATGAGTACTATCTCCTTTGAGAACATTGTGAGAGGTGAGCATCGACCAAGTGTTTTCACATAACTCCAGATGCAGAAAACACCAACGATTGGCATGAACACTAAGTAAAATCAGCTCGAAAACCCACAACTACCTGTATGCACATATGGCATCTCTATTTACAGTGAGTTATCTGGGTAACAGATGGCATCACTCAGACTAACCAGTTCAGTCACCAACAAACAGAAAGAGATGGGATGCCACCTGATCTCTGGAGGATCTTAATCTGCCTTTGGCCAAAAATCAAAAATGAAAATTGCCATTGGGTCGCTCAAGCCTCGGGGATTTGCTTCAACCATGGTTACAGGTCTAATGTAACTAAGACAACAGAATGGTGGCAATAGTAATGGTGATATTGGAATATGAAGCTTAAATAATAATGACTCCATGATAATGATGATGAGATTTATAAAACAAAACACTTAATAAAACACTTTATAAATTAAGATGTACTCAGTTTCAATGGCATTCATACCGATTTTCTAAAACTATCTCTTCTCAAATTCCCCTAATTTATAGCATCATTATTGTCTTAGTTACTAAAATCCAAAACTCAGGAATCATGTTGGATTCTTTACTTTCCCTTCTTTTCATATCTTGTCAATAAAAAGAAGAAAATCATATTTATTATGCATCCAAATTATCTTTCACATCTGTCCTCATTCTTTCTCTCTGTTCACTAACTTGAGCCAGTCTCCTGCTAACATTCACCTAGATGATTTTAAATTTGTCTCGCTGCCTTCAGTCCATGCATCCTTCATAATTTAGCCAGAATAATTTCTTGAAACTGGAAATATACAGCAATTATCAGTATAATACAGTCGGATTTTTCTAGGACCTGGGTTGATATGGAAATAAAAGTATATGGTATACTTTCCAAGAAAGGGTGGGATAATTCCATCTTCAAAGTTGTAATATTTTTGAAGGGCAAGTTAAGTCTTTTCGGACCTCTTCTTAAGCTTCCTTTATGCTGCTTCTCACAGTTCACTGTCTTTGTTATGCTCACCCCATACAAAGTTGTTTCCATTCTCTGATATTACTCTTCCTTTTCCTGTACTTTTGCACATTTTAGAGCACTTTGACCATTTTATTTATTGGCAAATTCCCCTCCATCATTTAAAACTGTTTAGGCATCTGCTTTTCTGAAGGTTTTTAAAAAGCCTTTTATATGTAAGATTAGCCTTCTTCGTTTGGCATAACCATGTTCCAGGTACTTCTTAAAGCAATTTAGATATATTATTTAATTCAGTTCTCCTATAACCCTATCATACAGTATGTCTAAAATCCCTGTTTTACAAATAAGGATAGAGAGACACAAAGAATTGTAAATTTCCCAAAGCAAGTAGGTGGTAGAGCCAGGATTTGAACTTGCAGTCAGTTCTGGAGTCCAGTCTCTTAAAAACTATACTGAATTCCTATTTCTATAATCTTGTGATACTTGGGCTGACTTCTAAGTAAGTATGTGACACGTCATTATTTATTTACTAATCTGTCCCTTCAGATAGAAAATTTGAATTGTTAGAAAGAACAAAGCATTTTATATTTAGCATTTAAAAGAACTCATACTATTTTGAACCTCTGAATGAGTAAACAATGGATTCTAGAGTGTCTTCACTTCCTTTCGAAGAACAAAGTTACTTAAATGGTGTAATGATTATTGACATTAGCTTACATTTTTATGTCACCATATCCAAGTATTTTTTCATAGTTTGTTAATCTAGAAGATAGGGGCCTGAAGAGAATTTTTGAGAATTTGAGACCTGAGTTTACCTAAAGCACATCGAATCTTGTAAAACAGACCTACAGAGCTGGAGGACTAGAAGGAATATTATCTTCCCTCATGTTCTTATCTGGTAGACCTCCTTCAATCAGAATTTTAAAACTCGATTTAACAAGATGTCATTATGATAATGTTATCTTCATTTCTTTTTGCTCTCATGAAATTTAATCAAGACTTTTAAACCTAATTTTACGATTCTTTATACACTGCATTAATTCTGTTATTGAATCTACAATTACAAGAAAAATTTCCAGCTGGTATTAGCCTGATTCAAGTTTTCGTAAAACCAAGTGATACCCCATTCCACAACCCATACTTCTGACTATACAATCAAGAACACAGAATTTGAAGTTCAAAGACTGGGATTCAAGCCCAGGTTTTTCCAGAATGGAAGTCTCAGTCGAATCACTTAAACACCTAACACCCTTAGCTTCCTCAAGGGAGAACCACATGTATGTCATTCCACTCTCTGGGTCTGGCAAAATGATGATTGATTGGGTTGTCTTAGCAGTAAATAGGGTCCAAATGTCTCTGAGAAGTCTGAAAATAATGCAACAAAAATGTTGGATTTCTAGAAACTGCAGGACAAATTAAGAGCTGAAGAATTTTCATTTAAGAAGGAAGAGCCCAAACACAATTATTTTGGTGTTTGAGCAAGATGTTAGAATTCTTTCATCAATATACCTAAACTCTACAAAATGGGACATTTCAAAATTTGATTTTCCATATTCAGTAAAAACTATTTTTATTAGAAAAAGACAGTTTTCTTAGTAATATACTGATAGATGTAGGAAAATGCCTCTTCTCATTATAATGGCTTTGTACTCTTTCTTGGAGCAAGCAAAATTTAATACATGATATAAAAATGGGGCAAATTGGTATTAACCTGTGTGACAATTTCATAATCAACAATGAAAAACACACTATCCGGCAAGTCATTCTTTACTCTTCTGTATTCCCAGTTTGAATAAGGTTGGCACAAATTCTTAGATATCTCTCAGCTTTGATTATACTTGGCAGACTGCTTTTCCCGGGATGGTGACTCAATAAATGTTGATTTATTAAATCCAAGGATTCTTTTGCACTTCAAGTGAATGTCACTGCGTGTTTTGGTGCCACCTTATGTTTAGTTGGGAATTATCTATGGCATATTTGAGTGTTTTTCAGAATGTGGTTTATTGGCCATCTGTATGAAAATCTGGGAACCTTGTTTAAAGTATAGGTTCCTGGGCCCACCACAAAACCAGAATGAAAGTCTAACAATCTACTAAGGGAATGAGTTAAAATCTTTAATCCTTTGAACCTCCAATAATTCTTCTGTACTAGATCCTTAAGCCCAGCACAATCTCCTGATTAGTGTATGATAATTAGCTCTTTGGCATTAATACAGATAGTCTCTTCTTAGTATAAAACTTTTTTTATTATTGTTGAGTGAATGTCTGTGTGGAACTTTTAAACTATCTGAAATGGATATTAAAAATCTGGTTGAATTCTAGGGAGAGATATATTCACTTATATATCTTTTTTTTAACCCAGTGGGGATTTGGGTGATGAGAAGAGAAATAACATATTGAGCAAATTCTCCTTGCCAAATCTTAAGATAAACCATCTCATTGGATTCTCATTATAATTTAAAAGGTAAACATATTTTCTCTATTTCAAAAATGAGGAAAAAAGTGCAAAGAGGTTATGTGACTTTTTCAAGTTTTCACAGTTATAAGGAAAAACCTGAGATCCAAATCCAGGGCTGGTTAATACTGAAACCCTTGTATTTCAATGTGAGCATGTCTCTAGTTTTTGACTACCATTGTCTGAAAGACAGATATAAATTACAAGCATTTTGACCTTAAAAAAATATGGATTATTTTGATCTTAAAATTAATGTGAATTTTAAGGTTGGGCTGTATAAATGGTTGATATTAGAAATTTTTTTTTTGGTATCATTAATCTACAATTACATGTGCAACATTATGGTTATTAAAATCCCCACTTCACCAGGTCCCCCCCACCTACCCCATTACAGTCATTGGAAATCAGCATAGTAAGATGCTATAGAATCACGACTTGTCTTCTCTGAGTTCTACAGCCCTCCCCGTGCCCACCCCTACATTATGTGTGCTAATCGTAATGCCCCTTTTTGCCCCTTCTCCCTCCCTTCCCACCCCTCCTCCCCAGTCCCTTTCCCTTTGCTAACTGTTAGTCCATTCTTGGGTTCTGTGAGTCTGCTGCTGTTTTGTTCTTTCACTTTTTTTCATTACTCTTATGCTCCACATATGAGTGAAATCATTTGATACTTGTCTTTTTCCGCTTGGCTTATTTCACTGAGCATAATACCCTCTAGTTCCATCCATGTTATTGCAAATGGTAGGATTTGTTTTCTTCTTATGGCTGAATAATATTCTATTATGTATATGTACCACCTCTTCTTTATCCATTCATCTACTGATGGACACTTAGGTTGCTTCCATTTCTTGGCCATTGTAAATAGTGCTGCAAAAAAACAGAGGGTGCATCTGTCTTTTTCAAACTGGGCTGCTGGAGTCTTAGGGTAAATTCCTAGGAGTGGGATTCCTGGGTCAAATGGTATTTCTATTTTGAGTTTTTTGAGGAACCTCCATAATGCTTTCCACAATGGTTGAACTAATTTGCATTCCCACCAGCAGTGTAGGAGGGTTCCCTTTTCTCCACATCCTCGCCAACATTTGTTGCTGTTTGTGTTTTGGATGTTGGCCATTCTCACTGGTGTGAGATAATATCTCACTGTGGTTTTAATCTGCATTTCTCTGATTAGCAGTGTGGAGCATCTTTTCATGTGCCTGTTGGCCATCTGAATTTCTTCTTTAGAGAAGTGTCTATTCACGTCCTCTGCCCATTTCTTAATTGGATTATTTGCTTTTTGTTTGTTAAGGTGCGTGAGTTCTTTATATATTTTGGATGTCAACCCCTTATCAGATACATCATTTATGAATATATTCTCCCATACTGTAGGATCTCTTTTTGTTCTACTGATGGTGTCCTTTGCTGTACAGAAGCTTTTCAGCTTGATATGGTCCCACTTGTTCATTTTTGCTTTTGTTTCCCTTGCTGGGGAGATATGTTCATGAAGAAGTCACTCATGTTTATGTCCAAGAGATTTTTGCCTATGTTTTTTTCTAAGAGTTTTATGGTTTCATGACTTACATTCAGGTCTTTGATCCACCTTGAGTTTACCTTTGTGTATGGAGCTAGACAGTAGTCCAGTTTCATTCTCTTACATGTAGCTGTCCAGTTTTTCCAACACCAGCTGCTGAAGAGGCTGTCATCTCCCCATTGTATATCCAAGGCTCCTTTATCAAATATTAATTGACTGTATATGTTTGGGTTAATGTTTGGATTTTCTGTTCTTTTCCACTGGTCTGTGGGTCTGTTTTTGTGCCAATACCAAATTGTCTTGATTACTGTGGCTTTGTAGTAGAGTTTGAAGTCAGGGAGCGTAATTCCCCCTGTTTTATTCCTCCTTCTCAGGATTGCTTTGGCTATTCGGGTCTTTTGTGGTTCCATATGAATTTTAGAATTATTTGTTCCAGTTCATTGAAGAAAGCTGTTGGTAGTTTGATAGGGATTGTGTTGAATCTGTAGATTGCTTTAGGTAGTATAGCCATTTTGACAAGATTTATTCTTCCTAGCTAAGAGCATGGGATGCATTTCCACTTGTTAGTGTCCTCTTTAATTTCTCTTAGGAGTGTCTTGTAGTTTTCAGAGTACAGGTCTTTCACTTCCTTCATTAGGTTTATTCCTAGGTATTTTATTCTTTTTGATGCAATTGTGAATGGAATTGTTTTTCTGATTTCTCTTTCTGTTAGTTCATCATTAGTGTATAGGAAAGCAACAGATTTCTGTGTGTTAATTTTGTATCCTGCAACTTTGCTGAATTCAGATATTAGTTGTAGTAGTTTTGGAGTGGAGTCTTTAGGGTTTTTTATGTACAGTATCATGTCATCTGCAAATAGTGACAATTTGACTTCTTCTTTACCAATCTTGTATGTCTTTGTTTTGTCTGATTGCTATGGCTAGGACCTCCAGTACTATGTTGAATAACAGTGGAGAGAGTGGGCATCCCTGTCTTGTTCCCGATCTTAGATGAAAAGTTTTCAGCTTCTCGCTGTTAAGTATGATGTTAGCTGTGGGTTTGTCATATATGGCCTTTATGATGTTGAGGTACTTGCTGTCTATACCCATTTAGTTGAGAGTTTTAATCATGAATGGATGCTGAATTTTGTCAAATGCTTTTTCAGCATCTATGGAGATGATCATGTGGTTTTTGTTCTTCTTTTTGTTGACGTGGTAGATGATATTGATGGATTTTCGAACGTTGTACCATCCTTGCATCCCTGGGATGAATCCCACTTGATCATGGTGTATGATCCTCTTGATGTATTTTTGAATTCGGTTTGCTAATATTTTGTTGAGTATTTTTGCATCTACGTTCATCAGGGATATTGGTCTGTAATTTTCTTTTTTGGTGAGGTCTTTGCCCTGTTTGGTATTAGAGTGATGCTGGCTTCATAGAATGAGTTTGGATGTATTCCCTCCTCTTCTATTTTTTGGAAAACTTTAAGGAGAATCGGTGTTATTTCTTTTCTATATGTCTGGTAGAATTCAGAGGTGAATCCATCAGGCCCAGGGGTTTTGTTCTTGGGTAGTTTTTAAATTACCAATTCGATTTTGTCACTGGTGATTGGTCTGTTTAGTTTTTCTGTTTCTTGCTTCGTCAGTCTTGGAAGGTTGTATTTTTCTAAGAAGTTGTCCATTTCTTCTGTTTTCCAGCTTGTTAGCATATAGATTCTCATAATATTCTCTTATGATTCTTTGTATTTCTGTGGGGTCCGTCGTGATTTTTCCTTTCTCATTTCTGATTGTGTTGGTGTGTGTAGATTCTCTTTTTCTCTTAATGAGTCTGGCTAGGGGTTTATCTATTTTGTTTATTTTTTCAAAGAACCAGCTCTTGGTTTCATTGATTTTTTTCTATTGTTTTATTCTTCTCAATTTCATTTATTTCTTCTCTGATCTTTATTACATCCCTCCTTCTGGTTACTTTGGGCCTCATTTGTTTTTCTTTTTCCAATTTCACTAGTTGTGTCTTTAGCCTATTCATTTGGGAATGTTCTTCCTTCATTAAATAGGCCTGGATTGCAATATACTTTCCTCTTAGAACTGCCTTTGGTGCATCCCTCAGATGTTGCGGCTTTGTGTTGTTGTCATTTGTCTCCATATATTGTTTGATGTCTGTTTTAATTTGGTTGTTCATCCATTGATTATTTAGGAGCATGTTGTTAAGCCTCCATGTATTTATCAGCATTTTTTCTTTTCTTTGTACAATTTATTTCTAGTTTTATACCTTTGTGATTTGGGAAGTTGATTGGTAGAATTTCAATATTTTCGACTTTACTGCGGTTCTTTTTGTGGCCTAGTATGTGGTCTATTCTGGAAAATATTCCATGTGCACTTGAGAAGAATGTGTATCCTTCTTCTTTTGGTTGTAAAGTTCTGTAGATGTCTGTTAGGTCCATCTGTTCTACTGTGTTGTTCAGTGCCTCTGTGTCTTTACTTATTTTGTGTCTGGTTGATATGTCCTTTGGAGTGAGTGGTGTGTTGAAGTCTCCTAAAATGAATGGATTGCTTTCTATTTCCTCCTTTAATTCTGTTAGTATTTGTCTCACATATGCTGGCGCTCCTGTGTTGGGTGCATATATATTTATAATGGTTATATCTTCTTGTTGTCCTGACCCCTTTATCATTATGTAATGTCCTTCTTTATTTCTTGCTACTTTCTTCGTTTTGAAGTCTTTTGTCTGATACAAGTACTGCAACACCGGCTTTTTTCTCTTTGTTGTTTGCATGAAATATCTTTTTCCATCCCTTCACTTTTAGTCTGTGTATATCTTTGGATTTGAGGTGAGTTTCTTGTAGGCAGCATATAGATGGGTCTTGCTTTTTTATCCATTCTGTTACTCTGTGTCTTTTGATTGGTGCATTCAGTCCATTTACATTTAGGGTGATTATCAATAGATACATATTTATTGACATTGCTGGCTTTAGTTTCGTGGGTACCAAAGGTTCAAGTGTAGCTTCTTTACTGTCTAGCAGTCTAAGTTAACTCTCTTGTTTAGCTATTATAAACACAGTCTGATGGTTCTTTTTCTCTCTTCTTATTCTTCCTCCTCCATTCTTTATACAGTAGGTGTTTTATTCTGTACTCTTTTATAAGTTTCCTTTGACTGTTTTTGTGGATAGTTCATTTTACTTTTTGTCTTTAGTTATTATTTGGATGGTCTGCTTTCTCTGCTATGATTTTATTTTCTCTGGTGACATCTTTTTATCCTTAGGAGTGCTTCCATCTAGAGCAGTCCCTTTAAGATATCCTGTACAGGTGGTTTGTGGGAGGCAAATTCCCTCAGCTTTCACTTGTCTGGGAATTGTTTAATACCTCCCTCACATTTAAATGATAATCGTGCTGGATACAATATTCTTAGTTCAAGGCCCTTCTGTTTCATTAAGTTAAATATATCATGCCATTCTCTTCTGGCCTGTAAGGTTTCTGTTGAGAAATCTGATGATAATCCGATGTATTTTCCTTTGTAGGTGATGTATTTTCTCTCTCTAGCTGCCTTTAATACCCTGTCCTTGTCTTTGATCTTTGCCATTTTAAGTATTATATGTCTTGGTGTTGTCTTCCTTCCATCCCTTTTTCCATGGTCTGAGAAACTATTTCCTTCCCCAGCTTGTGGAAGTTTTCAGCAATTATTTCTTCAAAGACACTTTCTATCCCTTTTTCTCTCTTCTTCTTCTTCTGGTACTCCTATAATGTGAATATTGTTCCGTTTGGATTGGTCACACAATTTTCTTAATATTCTTTCATTCCTAGAGATCCTTTTATCTCTCTCTGCCTCAACTTCTCTGTATTCCTGTTCTCTGATTTCTAGTCCATTAACAGTCTCTTGCACCTCATCCAGTCTGCTCTTCAGCCTGTCAATTGACTGTTTCATTTCTGTAAAATCTCTCTTCACTTCCTCCCTTAGCTCTTGCGTATTTCTCTGTAGACCCATCAGCATGGTTATGACTTTTATTCTGAAATCTTTTTCAGGAAGATGGTTTAAATCTATCCCATTAGGCCCTCTCTCTGGGGTCGTCTGGGTGATCCTTCTCTGGCCTATATTCCTCTGTCTTTTCATGGCAATAGAAGTGGTCACTCGTAGGTGCCACATGTGTCAGCTGGGAAAACAAAGTCCCTTCCTGCTTGTTGTTCTCCTTGCCCTTCTCCAGGGCCTGAGCTGGTTTTCCGCACACCAGGAGGCAGTCTCTGGGATAATCCCCTGAGCTGCCTGTATGTGGGACTGTCTCAGCCTAGCCTATAGCACTGTGAGGGTTTACAGTCTCACTGGGTGTGTTCTGGTCTCTGTGGTGCCTTCCAGACCTTGTTCTGTGTTCTGGGGTCCTGCCAGCTTAGCTCCACACCAGCCGAGAGTAGATTCTGTGAGGTTGCTGTGGGCGGGACTGCTCCTCTGCTGTTGCGCAGCTGTGGCAGATCCGCCAGACCCTTTGCGGTGCCGGCCGGGGGGGAATGAATGTCAGGCTGTTGATCTCTGTTTAAAGCCTTGGCATGGCTGCTTTGCCTGGCCACCGGCCAGGGGGTCTGAAATTCCCGAACACTCCCAGCCTGCTGGGCTGAGTGGGCTGGGCGATTTTGTTCCGCTGTTGGGCCCTTGTATCTTTAAGACTTTTAAAAAAAGCACCTGCTTTCGTTTTGTCCCAGGGAGCTGGCTGAGGGGACCTGCTTGTAGTCTCTGTCTCAGATCCTGCCCTTCTGGTTTTTCTAATCTCCAATACACCATGCGATGTGTGTCTGTGCTCCTGATGCAGATAACCAGGGCTGGTTATTTAGCGGGCCTGTGCTTCCACTCCCTCCCCACTCTGACTCTTTTCCTCCTGCTGGTGTGCTGGGGTGGGGGAGTGTTCGAGTCTGCCAGGTCGCAGCTTTGTATCTTATCCACTTCGTGAGGCGCTGAGTTCTCTCAGATGTAGCTGTAGCCTGGCTGTTGTACTGTATCTTCTGGTCTCTCTTTTAGGAATAGTTGTATTTGTTGTATTTTCACAAATATGTATGGTTTTGGGAGGAGATTGCTGCCATCCTGTTCATGCCACCATCTTCCCAGAAATCAGAAAAAAATTTTAAAGACCTAAAGTTAAACAGGCATCAGGTCACCACCAGCATTGCAGAAGGATAAAATACAGCTGCTTTGAACAATAAAAATGCAACTGCCCATAAATTGTAATGTACTCCTTGTTATTCACAAATTTGACATTTGCCTAATAAAAGTTTCCATAGTAATGCTGTGGAAAGCTACCAGCTTGAATAGAAAGAAAAGGAAATCTATTAACAATTAAGTAGCTGGTGTATTTTGTTTTTCATAAAAATTGCTACAAAATGTTGCTGATCTTCAGTGGCTTCTGTGATTATATCTGGGACAGGATGATTTCAAAGAATAACTAATTTCAAATCCTTCAAGTGTTATTTTTTAAAAATAGCCCCACAATTGGTTAAATTACTAAACATATTCTAGGAAAAATCATAACAATTTTCTTTCAAGAACAGAAAAATTGCATCTGTTAACCTCCATAGTCAGCAATAGGAAACAAAACCAAACTCAAACTTTGATGTGTACTTTGTCCACTGTAAGTAAACACAATGAACATTAAAAATAGCATATTCCCAAAAATGGGCTATGACACTGGTTCAGTTATATGTTAGAAGCAAATTTTCAAATTGCTTTCATCCAGTCCCAGGACATCAGTGCAAGGTACATTTCTTCTCCATTTGAGCCTGCTTACACAGGTGCTATGTAAATGTAAAACCTCATTATCCTTCTTGATAGGAGCTTATTGTAAGAGACTACAAAGACAGCAGTTCATTTGAGTAGTTGATTTTCTCCTCTCAGATGTGTTTATATTTTAGAAAGACAATTTAGGTAGTTTTTGAAAAGTGTTCACTGAATATTCATGCATCACGTTTTCATGGTAAGTGATTCTATAGATGGATTGTGCAAGAAAACTGAATTTTCTTTGTGCTGGCCTGAAAATTGTAAAGTGTCATTAATTGCAAACTATTTATTTTGTGAGCCAAGAAAGTTTCTGAATGCCTTAAAATCACACTCGTTTTTAAAAATGTTTTTCTGTTAAATGCAGATAAAATGTTATGAGAGGGTTGATGAGGATATTGCGAATTAGTAGAATGTACCACAATTCATGGAGGACTTTATGTACACAGCATTATTGTCCTTACAACAACTTTGTGATGGAAGAATTAGCATCTGCACTGCAGAAACTGAAGCTCAGAGAGATTAAGCAAAAGTCTGGAGTCACACAGCTAATAAGCGGACTTTGTTTTCCTATAAGCAACATTTGGATTTTTCAAAATAAATAGGAAATTTGGAACACGAGAAGATAACTAATTTTTCTTAGGATATTTCATGTGTCAGATATTGAACCAGGGATGGAGGTTTAAATTCTAATCTCAGTTTTTCTTTCCCAGATGCTTCTTCTATACAGATTAAGAAGCTGAGTCTTGGGGGTGATTTAGACTTGTTCAAGCTTGTTGGTTCAGAGTCCCTTTCAGAGACATGGTTTTCTCACACCAAAGCCTGTTTTGTGATGTTGTTGTTGCTTTAGTTATTTTCCTTTTATAGCATATTAGCATTAGGTACGTGGTTTGAATTATTTTGAGGGAAAAATACTTAGGGCCTATTCAGTGGTGTCCATCTTCCTCAATGCAGGTACTGTAAATTTCATTGCAGAAGTCAGCCCTGCTATTACATCAGTATGTATGGAGTCCTCTTCGGCCAGTATCATGGAATAGGTCTACAAGAAACCTTTCCAGAGAGCTGAGTCTTATATTAGTTGTTATTTAGATCTTGCCAAATTTATATTTGAGAAGACTGATGTTGAAGTAGGATGATATAAGGCTTTTATTTTTCCTGTGTTATCAAAGTTCTAAACCTAAACCAAGATAGATCAGCAAAGAGCAGAACCCACAAACCCATATACTTAAAGGTCATAGAAAAATATTCACTAAGTGACAAACCCATGTTATTCCTTGGCCTTTTATTGAAATCTAATACATAAACATATGATAAATAGTTTACAGTATTTTATAAAACTAGGGTCAAATAACTTGGTGGTTTCTTTGCTGATTTTTTTCTCTCCATCTCATAGATTTTCATTCAAAATGTAAGATCAGTAAATAAATAAGAACTTTGTTTGTCTCTCTGTTAAGACTGAGTGTTCCTATTTGTTTAAATGATACAAAGATAGAAGCTACTATACTTTCCTTTTATATTGGATGCCTTGGGGTGTAAAGCTAAATTTAATTCTCATGTGCTAGATTGCTAAAATCTTTTCACAATTGTCATCTATTAGATTTGTCTCTCTCGCTTCTGTTTTGGGATACTATTCATGTTTTTAAAACATCTTTATACAAACTGTCATACACCTATATATCAACTAAACTGGATAAATGATCTAATTTGGCAGGTGTATGCCATTAAATAATACACTGTTATAGTCATTTGTGTCTTGAGTTAGGATATACTATGCGCTTGAATCTATGTCAGTACTGTGAAAGTAACAAAATCCAAGACAAAGGGATTCCCTCTCCTCCCAGAATCTGTAACTAAATATATAGCAATTAAGCCTATGAAAAGCCCAAATATTAAGTTCAGATCATAATCTAAACAGGCAGAAAGAAAGCACAGGTAATACTAATAATAGCATAGACTCCTGCTGTCTAACTATGGGCCTGGTGCTATACATCCATAACTCATTTAATCTTCATAACCAACCTATAAACCACACACTAACATTATCATTCACATTTTTAGAGAGCTGAATTAAAGGACAGAGAGGTTACCTGACATGCCCAGATCACACAGTTTTTAAGAAATAGAATTGGAATTTAGCTCATGCTACATAGCTTTTAAGTCTCTATCCTTAAGCAGTATTCTATGCTGTCTGTCACTCAAAGATCAAAACAGCTAGGACAAGTCAGGGGAATCAGCATGGTTTCTTAGGAATGTTGGGATTTAACTACACATAAACTGAGGTTTAAAACCAAGATAAAATATTAATCTTGGATTTGTTCTTTGAAAACATTTCATATGTTTAGATGGTTTCAACTTGTCTTCCCTGTAGAAAAACCTTTATAGAGTTTATGGAGCAGCCATGTGTGTGAAGGATAGGGAAGTGAGGGAGAGAAAGAACATTTTACAGGTAAATGAGTTGTTTGGATTAATAATGAAATAGGTTTATTCAATTGTAATATTTGAATTCTCATTTAGTACTACAGAATTTAACTTTCTCTTTTACTTTTTAATTTAACTTTTTTTACTTTATTCCTACAAATGGTACAAAAGCTTAAGGAAAAAAAGTAGACCATCATGTTCAGTTTTGGGGGAAAGGGTGGAAAGCAGAATTGTGCATGGCATTTAGAATTAATTTGCACTTATTCAGAGAAGTTGTGCATGACACACCATCAGGGCAGTGGCTTGGCAGCTGGGCAGCGCTGAGCCACCGTTCAGGCGGTCAAATACTGTTCTCTGGCTGCTTACTGTTCCTGAACAGGCTGACATTTTATGGCGACTATTAGAAATGCATGAATTCTGCACACAAAATGTCAACTGATATATTAAGAAAGAGCAACTCAGTGTAGTCACTAGCAGTAAAATTTCCTCAGCTTTTACCCCATTCTACTTCATAGATGTACTGTATATAAACTTGAACCATTTCAAATGAGATCATTTGACACCAAAAATACACATTCAAGTTAAACTTTTGCAATAAGAGAGTGCATTTTCTTGAAGAAAAATGAGTATAGTATCATTTCTCCATCTTTAGCTCAAAAACCAAGGTCATGGATTATGAATTTTAAAGTCAATATATCACGCAAAAATCATTCTAGATAGAAAGGTGACATCTTTATTCAGCATCCTTTATTACTTTTAAAGTATGTTCTTGCTTAATAGCTTTTTGCTTTTGGTATGGATAACTTTTACAAATTGGATACTGATACAAAAAATTAACCCCTATCATAAAGCAATTGAATTTAGTAGTGATTCTGTATTGAAGTTTATAGTCAGTGATGCTGTCTCCCACTATGTCTAGAAGTTCAGAGAAAACTGAATGCTCGAAAAATAAAATGTGTGCTTAATATTTATGTAACCCTTTTGGTATGATATAGCTGAGGAAGATATTCCCCATGGAAAATAAGATTAGCCGACAAATTGGTCCCTGGAGTACGTAGCCCTCCAAATACTCAACTTCAGGCATACAGCAGTGTATTGATAGCATTTTCCTTATCCACGACTCAGCTCATGTGTAGCATAACCAACATACGGCTTCATTCCTATCTAAGTGTGTGTTACCGCAACCTCCTAGTCACAGGTATGACTGCTGTGCACACATCTCTAGCTGCATTTCCATTACATTGAATTCCATTTTCTCACTACAACTTCCAGGACTCCTTTTTGTTAAAAATACATATAAATAATGTCACCTATAGTAAGGTGACTTCAAATGACTTACTACAGGTCTGCCTAAAATGCAAGTAATGTGATAATTAAATTGTAAAATTAGTTTTAATGCAGTTAAAATCAGTTTTATTTACTGGCATACATATTTAAATACTCTTTTGTAGATAAATGTGAAAAGACTGTAATTTTCCCTTTAAAAAAACACAGAAAGTTCACTAGAGGAAGCCCACAGAAAAGATCTGTCCATATATTTACACAGAAAATCATCCCCTACTGGGTTTGAATTGAGAATGTTACTCATCTCATTATTTATGACTAGTAGAACCTCCAGTTGTGAATGATTTAGAATTTGAATGAAAAAAGTTTATACAATATCTATAGTATTATTCACTTTCTGCTTTGTTGGTGTCTTACCTTGTCCATCTGTTGTTTTGTTGTTCTAAAAATGAGGGGCTTAATTATGCTTTAGAGAGATTGTGTTGTTTGAGCATACTGGAAATGGACTTGAAGTTGAAAAAATTTTAAATACATTTAGTGGTCCCCAATTCATAAAATCAAAAGCACAGTCTGTCCAGTGTAGCATGCAAGGAGGAGTTATGGCATTCAGGAGGGTTAGCATTTCCTCTATTGACTGAGATTATTTCTGAGATATTTTAAACTCTATTAAGTTACGTGAAAAATAGAAATATAAGTCAAAACGTGTTCATCATTTTAATTTTCAAGTGTTTATAAAGTTTTGGACTATATACCACTGGTCGTCTGATATTTGTTGATTAAGCTTCTGCTATGTGCAGGACTCTGTACTGGGCACAGTGAAGAGATAGAAAGAATAAAGAGGAGACCACATGGTAAAATGTTTCAGAATTTGATTTCTGAAGCCATACAAACTTGTGTTTGGATCCTGCCTTTCTGCTTACTAATGAGTGACCATGCAGGAGGCACTCTTTCATTCTCAGTTCCCTCCTCTCTAAAATGGTGATAAAAATATTCTCTGTGTCATAAGAATTTTTTGAAATATAACATGAGTATACACATAAAATATGCAATACAATGCTCTGTGTGACCAGCACATAACGAATACTCAATATTATTAAATTAACATCATTGCTATCATTATTCAGTTCTGTTTTTTAAAAAAATTAGAAGCTAGTTCAGTAAAGGAGAATCAGTCAAACCACAAATAATTATACTGTTGAATATGATCTTAGAGGGAAAATTATAAATATAATTTTAATTATAAAAAAATAAACCACAAGTAGTTATACTGTTGAATATGATCTTAGAAAATTCTAAGAATACAACTAAAACAAATTAAACTTAGATATATAGGGAAAAAAGTATAAAATTACCATTAATTAATTTCCAGTCTAAAATAATTCGCTGGTTAAAAAGAGGGAAGAGAATCCTTTCCACTTATGAAGAAATAAGAATTAATATTTTAGTAAAGTATTTTTGGAATATATGGTCATAGGAAAAGAAGTAGAACAGACAAGAAAACTTTGAAGAATGAAATGGCCGGCACCCATAATCCCAATGTTCACAGATGACCACACTCAGTTGTTTAATGTATTTTCCTCCAGTCTTTATGATGTAGTTTTCTACACAATGAATATTCTATTGTACATTAACTTTTATGTCTGCTTTTGATGTTAAGCCTTAGAGCATAATAATTTTCCATTTCTTTGGGAATTCTTTATTAGTATCATTATTAATTTCTCAAAAATTTTACATTTTACTTGAGGATACACTATAAATACTTATGGAATAGGAAACATTTTGCTACGAGTCTACATTTTGTCTGGCAATTAGAGCATATAACCAGATGACCTCATATAGTTGTGATGTCCAGTCCCCCTTAGCTTGTGTTCATGGGATTTAGCCATACTGTGGCATGTACATGCATTTTACATGCAGTTTACTATCCCATTAAATACATATTCCACAAATTATCCATTTTATTTGTGATGCAGTCTGAGTTCCCAGTTTTGTTTTATTTATGTGAATATTGTCAGGTGGCTATGAATATTTAGATTCATGTTTCTTGGTGCATATGCAAGTTTCTTTAGCCTATTTCACTCAGAATGGAGTATTTACAGCATAAGAATGTATATTCTCCAATTGCCATATAAAATTTTAGACTTATCCTTTCATCTATAAGACTTTAATACACATATGATATGTTTGTATTATGTGCCATAAGAAAAACTTCATTGTTTTCCGAATGAATTTGGAATTCATTCTAGCACTACTTATCAATTTAAAAATATTTAGTTGGAAATAATTATAAGTTTACAGAATGTTTCTAAAAATAAAAATCATATAAAGAAAACTCGTATCTTTTTTTTTATTAAGGTATCATTGATATACAATCTTATGAAGGTTTTGCAAGAGCAACATTGTGATTACTACATTTATCCATATTATCAAGTCCCCCATACATACCCCATTGCAATCACTGTCCATCAGCAGAGAAAGATGCTATAGAATTACTACTTCTTCTCTGTGCTATACTGCCTTCCCTATGCACCCTCTACATTATGTATGCTAATCATAATACTCCTTAATCCCCTTCTCCCTCCCTTTCCATCCATCCTCCCCAGTCCCTTTCCCTTTGGCAACTGTTAGTCCATTCTTGGGTTCTGTGAGTCTGCTGCTGTTTTGTTCCTTCAGTTTTTGCTTTGTTCTTATGCTCCACAGATGAGTGAAATCATTTGGTACTTGTCTTTCTCCGCCTGGCTCATTTCACTGAGCATAATACCCTCTAGCTCCATCCACACTGTTGCAAATGGTAGGATTTGTTTTATTCTTATGGATGAATAATATTCCATTGTGTATATGTACCACATCTTCTTTATCCATTATCTATTGGTAGACACTTAGGTTGCTTCCATGTCTTGGCTATTGTAAGTAGGGCTGCGATAAACATAGGTTTGCATGTGTCTTTTTGAATATGGGATCTTTTTTTCCGTGGGTAAATTCCTAGGAGTGGAATTCCTGGATCAAATGGTATTTCTATTTTTAGTTGTTTGAGGAACCTCCGTATTGCTTTCCACAATGGTTTAACTAATTACATTCTCACCAGTAGTGTAGGAGGGTTCCCCTTTCTCTGCATCCTCGCCAGTATTTGTTGCTCCTAGTTTTTTCGATGTTGGCCATCCTAACTAGTGTGAGGTTATATCTCATTGTGGTTTTAATTTGCACTTCCCTAAAGTTGGCCATCTGAATTTCTTCTTTGGAGAAGTGTCTGTTCACATTCTCTGCCCATTTTTTAATCGAGTTATTTGCTTTTTGGGTGTTGAGGCATTTGAGTTCTTTATGTTTTGGATGTTAACCCATTATTGGGTATGTCGTTTAAGAATATATTTTCCCATATCATAGCATACCATTTTGTTCTACTGATAGTATCCTTTGCTGTACAGAAGCTTCTTAATTTGATGTAGTCCCATTTGATCATTTTTTCTTTTGTTTCCCTTGCCCGAGGAGACGTGTTCAGGAAGAAGTTGTTCATGTTTATATTCAAGAGATATTTTGCCTGTGTTTTCTTCTAAGAGTTGTATGGTTTCATGACTTACATTTCAGTCTTCAATCCATTTTAAGTTACTTTTGTGTATGGAGTTAAACAGTAATCCAGTTTCATTCTCTGATATGTAGCTGTCCAGTTTTGCCAACACAAGTTGTTGAAGAAGCTGTCATTTCCCCATTGTATAGCCATGGCTCCTTTATCGTATATTAATTGGCCATATATGTGTGGTTTATATCTGGGTTCTCTATTCTATTCCATTGATCTGTGGCTCTGTTCTTGTGCCAGTACCAAATTGTCTTGATTACTGTGGCTTTGTAGTAGAGCTTGAAGTTGGGAGTGTAATCTCCCAGCTTTATTTTTCTTTCTCAGGATTTCTTTGGCTATTGGGGTCTTTTGTGGTTCCATATGAATTTTAGAACTATTTGTTCTAGTTTGTTGAAGAATGCTGTTGGAATTTTGATAGGGATAGCATTGAATCTGTAGATTGCTTTAGGCAGGATGGCCATTTTGATAATACTAATTCTTCCTATCCATAAGCATGGGATGTATTTCCATTTATTGATGTCTTCTTTAATTTTTCTCATGAGTGTCTTGTAGTTCTCAGGATATAGGTATTTTGCCTCCATGGTTAGGTTTATTCCTACATATTTTTTTTCTTTTTGATGCAATTGTGAATGGAATTGTTTTCCTGATTTCTCTTCCTGCTAGTTCATCATTAATATAGGAATTCAACAGATTTCTGTGTATTAATTTTGCATCCTGCAATTTTGCTGAATTCAGTTATTAGTTCTAGTAGGTTTGTAGTGCATTTGTTAGTGTTTTATGTACAATATAATGTCATCTGCAAACAGTGAGAGTTTGGCTTCTTCCTTACGAATCTGGATACCGTTTTTTTCTTTGTCTTGTCTGATTGCAGTGGCTAGCACTTCCAGGATTATTTTTAATAAAAGTGGGGAAAGTGAGCATCCTTGTCTTGTTCCCGATCTTAGAGGACAAGCTTTCAGCTTCTCACTGTTAAGTATGACGTTGACTGTGGGTTTTTCATATATAGCCTTTATTATGTTAAGGTACTTGCCTCTATACCCATTTTGTTGAAAGTTTTTATCATGAATGGATGTTGATGTGATTTTTATCCTTCTTTTTCTTCATGTGTTGTATTATGTCAATGGATTTTCAAGTATTGTACCATCCTTGCATCCCTGAAATAAATCCCACTTGATCATAATGGATGATCTTTTTGATGTATTTTTTAACTTGGTTTGTTAATATTTTATTGAGTATTTTTGCATCTTTGTTCATCAGGATGTCTCTGTCTGGTGTTGGTATGAGTGATGCTGGCTTCATAGAATGAGTTTGGAAGTATTCCCTCCTCTTCAACTTTTTGGAAAACTTTAAGGAGAATGGGAATTAAGACTTCTCTAAATTTTCAATAAAATTCAGCAGTGAGGCCATCTGGTCAGGGGGCTTTGTTTTTAGGTAGTTTTTTTATTACTAATTCAATTTTGTTGCTGGTAATTGGTCTGTTCAGATTTTCTGTTCCTTATTGGGTCAGTCTTGGAAGGTTGTATTTTTCTAGAAAGTTGTCCATCTCTTTTAGGTTATCTAATTTGTTAGCATATAATTTTCATAGTATTCTCTAATAATTCTTTGTATTTCTGTCGTGTCCACAGTGATTTTTTCCTTTCTCATTTCTGATTTTGTTTATGTGTGTGTACTTTTTTTCTTCATAAGTCTGACTAGGGGTTTATCTATTTTGTTTGTTTTCTTGAAGAATCAGCTCCAGGTTTCTTTGATTCTATTGTTTTATCCTTCACAATTTTATTTATTTCTTCTCTGATCTTAATTATGTCCTTCCTTCTACTGACTTTGGACCTCATTTCTTCTTCTTTTTCTGGTTTCATTAATTGTGAGTTTAGATTATTCATTTCACACTGTTCTTCTTTCTTGAGATAGGCCTGTACTGCTTGCTATATACTTTCCTCTTAGAAAAGCCTTTGCTACATCCCACAGAAGTTTGGGTGTTGAGCTGTTGTTTTCATTTTTCTCCATATATTGCTTGATCTCTGGGTTTTTTTGGTCATTTATCCATTGATTATTTAGGAGCATGTTTTAAGCCTCCATATGTTTGTGGACATTCTTTTTTGTTTTTTATTTTACACAATTTATTTCTAATCTCATACGTTTATGGTCTAAGAATTTTGTTGGTACAGTTTCAATCCTTTTGAATTTACCAGTGCTCTTTTTGTGGTCTAGGATTTTATCTATTCTGGAAAATGCTCCGTGTGCACTTGAGAGGATATGTATCCTTTTGGTTTTGGGCGGACTGTTCTGTAGATGTCTGATAGGTCCCTCTGTTCTAATGTGTTGTTCAATGCCTTTGTGTCTTTACTTATTTTCTGTCTGGTTGATCTGTCCTTTGGAGTGAGTGGTGTGTTGAAGTCTCCTAAAATGAGTGCATTTCATTCTATTTCCCCCTTTAATTCTGATAGTATTTGTTTCACATATGTAGGTGCTCCTATGTTGGGTGCATAGATATTTATAATGGTTATACCCTCTTGTTGGACTGACCCCTTTATTATTATGGAATGTCCTTCTTTGTCCCTTGTTACTTTCTTAGTTTTGAAGTCTATTTTGTCTGATACAAGTACTGCAATCCCTGCGTTTGTCTCCCTACTAGTTACATGAAATATCTTCTTCCACCCCTTCACTTTTAGTCTGTGTATGTTTTTGGGTTTGAGGTGAGTCTCTTATAGGCAGCATACAGATGGGTCTTGCTTTTTTCTGCATTCTGTGACTCTATGTCTTTTGATTGGTGCTTTCTGTTCATTTACATTTAGGGTGATTATCTATAAGGTATGGACTTATTGCCATTATAGGCTTTAGATTCATGGTTTCCAAAGGTTCAAGGGCAGTTTCATTACTATCTAACAGTCTAACTTAACTCTTGTTACTCTATTTCAAACACAATCTAAAGGTTATTTTTTTTTCTTTCTACCTTCTTTTTCTTCCTTCTCCACTCTATATTTCAGGTGTCATATTCTGTACTTTTTGTGTATCCCTTGACTGACTTTTTGGGTAGCTGATATAATTTTGCATTTTCTAAGTAATTAGTTGAAGTACTTCCTTTACTGTGGTTTTATTTTCTCTGTTGACAACTATTTAGCCTTAAGCATACTAACATCTAGAGCAGTCCCTTTAAAATATACTGCAGTGATGGTTTGTGGTAGGTAAATTCCCTCAGCTTTTGTTTTATCCTTGTTTCAGATTTCAGTGATAATCCTGCCAGGTAGAGTATTCTTGTTTTGAGGCCTTTCTGTTTCATTGTATTAAATATATCATGCCACTCCCTTCTGGCCTGTAAAGTTTCTGCTGAGAAGTCTGATGATAGCCTAATGGATTTTCCTTTGTATGTGATCTTTTTTCTCTTTCTGGCTGCTTTCAATACTCTCTCCTTGTCCTTGATCTTTGCCATTTTAATTACTATATGTCTTGGTGTTGTCTTCCTTGGTTCTCTTATGTTGGAAGATCTGTGCACGTCCATGGCCTGAGAGACTATTTTCTTTCCCAGATTGGGGAAGTTTTCAGCAATTAATTCCTCAAAGACCCTTTCGATTCCTTTTTCTGTCTCTTCTTCTTCTGGTACCCTTATAATGCAAACATTGTTCCATTTGGATTGGTCACATATTTGTCTTATTATTCTTTCATTCCTAGAGATCCTTTTTTCTCTCTCTGTCTCAGCTTCTTTGTATTCTTCCTAATTTCTATTCCATTGACCATCTCCTCTACCTCTTCTAATCTGCTTTTAAATCCCTCCATTGTATGTTTCATTTCAGATACTGTATTTCTCAAAGTTTCTTTCTCTTTCTTGAAGTTGTCCTTGAGATCTTGAATATTGTTCTGTAGCTCTGTGAGCATGTTTATGATTTTTAGTTTGGAACATTTTTCATGAAGATGGGTGATTTCAGTTTCACTGAGCCCTCTTTTTGGTGTTTGAGGGATTTAGGATTGAACAGGTTTCTTTGTCCACTTCATATTCCTACTGAACAATATAGAATAATAACTTTATGTAGGAAGCTCTCTCTAGTGCCCAGGAGCTCTACTCTCTGGAGCTGCCTGGCCCCTGAAGTGATGGTGGGAGTCACAGGTGAGTGGTGCTGGTGTCTAACAGAAAAGGTTCATGGTTCTCTTTCTTGCTTCCTGGCCACAGTGCCAGCCTCCCCTGCCAGTTCCACTGTGCCAAGCATGCAGGGAGCAGCCTCAGCATTACATCCCTATAGCTGCTGTAGGCAGGGCTGCCCTCCAGCTGGCCTTGCATGATGGTTGGGGCAGTAGGTTTGCAAGCCAGTGCAGACTTGGAGGAAGGCGCAGCAGGCTGCATATCACAGTGGGGGACCTCGCAGCTGCATTGCCAGCCAGGAGGTTGGAGTGTTTGAAGCTTGTGGATGTTCTCAACCTGCTGGGCTGAGTGTGCCAGGATGATTTTGCCCACCTGTCCTTTTTCCTGAGCAACAAGCTCTGTGTAATACTTGCCCCTTTAGCAGCCCTCTCACTGTTGGGAAGTCATTCATAGCACCTGCCTTTCTTTTATCCCAGAGTGGCCAGTTGTGCATAACTGTTCTCCACAAGTGGCTAGAATCTCAGTCTCTCCGGGCATTCTGCCTGTCTTTGCTTTCCAAAATCTCCAACCTCCAGAGTACCATGTAATGGTGGTTTGTGCTCCTTGAGTAGATCTCTAGTAGGGGTGGGTATTTAGCAGTCCTGGGTTTCTACTCCCTACACACTCCATTTCTCTTCCTCCCACTGGTGAGCTGAGTTGGGGGAGGGTTTGGGCCCCACTTGGTCTCAGCTTTACTACTTTACCCTTTTCCATGAGGTCTCTCTTTTCCCCAGATGTAAGCCATCTGTTGCAATATTTTTTCTAGTCATTCTTTCAGAAGTAGTTGTATTTTCCGTATTTTCATGTTATATATGGTTTTGGGGGGAGATTTCTGCCTCACTCCTCTGCTGCCATCTTTTTCCCCCTCTGAAAATTCATATATCTTTTACCCAGATTTACCTATTATTCATATATCCATGTAATATGTTTATAGTATAATATGTACATATCTACATAGATATGTGTGTGTAAATCATACTCATCCTACCTCTGCCTCTAAATACTTTTATGTGTGTTTCCCCAATATTAGAAGTATTATCTTATATAATCACAGTCCTCATCAAATTCATAAATTTACATGGAAGCAATACTTGATCACCATATTCCAGTTTTTCCAGGTGGCCTAATTATGTACTTTATAGTCTTTCCCCTTCTACCACAGAATCCAGTCTTTATGGTCAGATATTACAAAGTTTATTGTGAAACATTCCCAGAGACTTTCTTTGTCTTTGGTAACATGGATATGCTTGAAGAATGCAGAGAGTTCATCTCCTTTTTTTCAGGAGATCAGGTCTCATTTTATGTTTGATGTTTCTTCATGACTGCAGTGAGGTCGTGCATATGTGGTGTGTCTCAGGGTTTCACATCTGGAGGCACATGATGTCCATTGGAGATAATAACTTTGCTCTCCAGGGAACATGTTGCTCCAATTCTCCACAGTTCATTTACTTTAAAAAAAAAATGTTGGTGTTGATCTTCTGAACTAAGAAACATTCGAGATAATACTTTGACACATGACCATAAAAATTTCTCCCTATTTATAGTACTCACTGATGATTACCTGATCTAATGTTTAGCACAATAATTGCAACATGAAGATTTTCCAACTCCAGAACCCATTCCATACTTAGTAGTTAGTCTTCAGTATTCTACTGTAAGCAAAAGCCTTCTCTCCCTCTGCATTGTGTATTTATTTGCCTAGTTTAATTTATTCATTTTAAATAATTATTATTTGAATAATAATAATACAGAATCATATAATAAATTTCTGTATTTAATGGTTTATCGTTCTTTAGTGAATGCAGTTATTTCATTGCCCAGATCCTTCCAGATTTAGCCCATGAGAGGCTGCTCAATCTGCCTCCTGTGTGTTTGATATGTGCTCCCATCTGACTTTTCTGGAATGTCAAAATAGCCCAGGCTTTCTTGAATCTACTGTACCCTAACTGTGAAATCAAGTATTTTTCCCAGTTGCAATCATTCCTGTTGATAAGCATCATTTACTTAATAGCCCAGTATTTTCATATTAATCAGCAGTGTTAACCCTGTTATAAATCAAGTTTCCATATGTGGGTGGGCCGAGTCTTGGGTTCTCTATTCTGTTCTGTTAATGTACCTAACTGTTACTAATATATTTTAAAATCTCTTTATATAGCTTCATGTTAATTTATTATCTTCTTTGTGTACTTCTTAGGAGTGTGTTAGCTCTTTTAAGTTTTTGCCTATTCCTGTAATATTTGGAATTAATTTGCCAATTGAATTTAAGAAGTAACCATTAGAATTTGGATTAAAATTACACTAAATCTTAGGTCAGTTTCTAGAGATTTTTCACCTTTCATTAGGATACTGAGTTCTATAAATTGTTTTTTTATTCTGAGTGTTTTCTTTTTTTCATTGAATAATTTATCTAGGAGTTTTTTGTTATTAATAATTTTGGGTTGGTTTTACCCAAAACACAATGTAGCCTTAATATTGTAGGTGTAAGACATTTTGTAATTTCAGAAACATGTTCTTAGATTACAACTTTAAAAAAAGATATATTGTGTTTATTATCTTCTGTGTACCTTAAGTAGGCATAGCTTGTGTTTCATTTCTCTATTTTTACTATCTACTAGTAATGTGTACAGTATTTTTATTTTCCTCCTTTTTATTCCTACATCCATGTTATAGCTATTATGCCAGATATAGATCCCCTTAGGCCCCAGAGCTCCCGCATGGGTAGCTTTAGGGTGACTAACCTTCTTGGTTTGCAGGGATGCAGATGAATTTCCTGGGATAAAGGGATTTTCATTTTTCAGAACTGAGACAGACTCTGGCAAAGTGGAACAAACTGGTCATTGTACACATGACTGGAAGCAGAGTCCCTTTTTTGCCAGTGTTTCCTCTGTGTGCAATAGAAATAGTATTATTCTTATATTTTCCAGGACATTTAAGTGGATCAATGATATAATCTTGAAATACATAAAGAAGTAGTATTCTTAAAGAAAATCTTTCCAAAAAGAACTCTGGGCACAGATAGCTTCCCCAGAAAATTTTACAAAGGAGATAAGGAAGAAATGATGCCAAATTTATACATTCTTCCAGAAAAAGGAAAAAGGAAAAAAAAATAAATGTCCTGACTTTCAGTTTGAATTCAGTTTGTTTTTATATCACCATAATGTTTAAAAACATAGGCCTTACAAAAACTGAAAATTTATTAAAGTCCTGAAGAAATATTATCAAAGAAAATCCAACAAAATATATACTAAAAACAAGTTGTGTTAGTCTTGAAAATAAGTTTGGAAAATTTTTAAATCATTGAAATTTGCCACCTTAATAGAATAATAAAAATAAGAATTGTCTCAAGATACAGGTCAACCCGTTTATAACATTAAAGGCCTATGCATAATTAAAATCAGGGAATATTTTTATTCTAATACAAGATAAGTATAAGAAGTAAAAAAGAGAATGCATCATGCATGCTGATGGAATGTTGAAAGCTTTTTCTTTGAGTTGGACAAGGAAAGGATAGCCATGGTATTCCCTTTTATTCAATATGTATTTGGGATTTTAGCTAGTCCATTAAGAGAAGGAAGGTAAACAAAAAGTATACATAGTGAAAGCATAAAATAAAATGGTTATACTATTTTTTAGACATTATCATTACATATGTAGGATATACAGGAGCACCTATGGATAATTATTAGACTAAATCAAGGTTATAAGCAAGCTTGTTGGGTATAAGTTGAATTTACTACTTCCTAAATTGAATTTACTACTTCCTAATCCCCATCCCTCCCACCCACCCACCCCTGAAAATAAAAGTATTTTAATGGAGGAATATAGTATTTTAATATGCCAGAAGCCTCATTATCATCATAATGTGATTCTGTCCAAATTCTATGAGATTTACCCAATCAAACCATTATAATTGTTGTTGATCTCGTCAAGCTGATTCTGAAATCATCTGAAAATGCAAATCACTGAGGATATCTAAGATAATCTTGAAGAAAAAATAAAGACTTCCCCCAATGTCCAGTAAGTCACTGGAAATTTGCTATAATTAAAATAGTTTGGTACATGTGCAGAAATAGGCACCAAGGTCAGTGAGATAAAATAATGAACTCACAGAAACACCACACATACATGGACAATGACTTTATGAAAAATGTGGTCCCAGAGAGTAAGGGGAAAGAAAACAGTGCTTTTAATAAGTGGTGCTGGGCATATTTGGTATTCATAACCATATCCATATCCATACCTTGTACACAAATCAATTTCCATGGATTGTAGATCTGAATGTTAAGGGAAAACATATTCAGAAAGTTAACACAGAAGAATTCCTTAAGATTTCTGTATAGAAAAATATTTCTCAAACAGGATATAAAAATCACTAATAAAGTAAATACTGATAAATTTTTTTATATAATTTATTTTGGTATCATTAATCTACAATTACATGTGCAATATTATGGTTATTAAGCTACCCCTTCATCAGGTCCCCCCCACCAACCCCATTACAGTCACTGTCCATCAGCGTAGTGAGATGCTATAGAATCACTACTTGTCTTCTCTGAGTTGTACTGCCCTCCCCGTGCCCCCCCAACATTACATCTGCTAATCGTAATGCCCCTTTTTCCCTCTTATCCCTCCCTTCCCACCCATTTTCCCCAGTCCCTTTCCCTTTGGTAACTATTAGTCCGTTCTTGGGTTCTGTGAGTCTGCTGCTGTTTTATTCCTTCAGTATTTTTTCTTTGTTCTTATACTCCACATATGAGTGAAATCATTTGATACTTGTCTTTTTCGGCTTGGCTTATTTCACTGAGCATAATACCCTCTAGCTCCATCCATGTTGTTGCAAATGGTAGGATTGTTTTCTTCTTATGGCTGAATAATATTCCATTGTGTATATGGAACACATCTTCTTTATCCATTCATCTACTGATGGACACTTAGGTTGCTTCCATTTCTTGGCTACTGTAAATAGTGCTGCGATAAACATAGGGGTGCATATGTCTTTTTCAAACTGGGCTGCTGCATTCTTAGGGTAAATTCCTAGGAGTGGAATTCCTGGGTCAAATGGTATTTCTATTTTGAGTTTTTTAAGGAACCTCCATACTGCTTTCCACAATGGTTGAACTAATTTGCAGTCCCACCAGCGGTGTAGGAGGGTTCCCTTTTTTCCACATCCTCGCCAACATTTGTTGTTGTTTGTGTTTTGGATGTTGGCCATCCTCACTGGTGTGAGGTGATATCTCATTGTGGTTTTAATCTGCATTTCTCTGATGATTAGCGATGTAGAGCATATTTTCATGTGCCTGTTGGCCATCTGAATTCCTTCATTAGAGAAGTGTCTATTCATGTCCTCTGCCCATTTCTTAATTGGATTATTTGCTTTTTGTTTGTTAAGGTGCGTGAGTTCTTTATATATTTTGGATGTCAATA
Organism: Smutsia gigantea; assembly: GCA_032199065.1. Taxonomy (NCBI): domain Eukaryota; kingdom Metazoa; phylum Chordata; class Mammalia; order Pholidota; family Manidae; genus Smutsia; species Smutsia gigantea. The sequence goes on from JAVSCE010002164.1 coordinate 40,516, forward strand.
TACTGATAAATTTTGATGTTAAAATACTTTCTTCTAAAGAGAAATCAGGAAAACAATTCCATTCAATTGCATCAAAAAGAATAAAATACCTAGGAATAAACCTATCCAAGGAAGTGAGAGACCTATGCTCTGAAACTACAAGACACTCAGGAGAGAAATTAAAGAAGATACCAATAAATGGAAACAAATCCTGTGCTCATTGATAGGAAGAATTAATATTGTCAAAATGGCCATCATCCCTAAAGCAATCTACAAATTCAGTGCAATCCCTACAACAGCATTCTCCAACGAACTAGACCAAAAAGTTCTAAAATTCATATGGAACCACCAAAGACCCAGAATAGCCAAAGCAATCCTGAGAAGGAAGAATAAAGAAGGGGGGATTACACTCCCCAACTTCAAGCTCTACTACAAAGCCACAGTAATCAAGAAAATTTGCTACTGGCACAATAACAGAGCCATAGACCAATGAAACAGACTAGAGAGCCGAGATATTAACCCAAGCATTTATGGTCAATTAATATATGATAAAGGAGCCATGGCTATACATGGGAAATGACAGCCTCTTCAACAACTGGTGTTGGCAAAACTGGACAGCTACATGTAAGAGAATGAAACTGGATTACTGTCTAACACCATACAAAAAAGTACACTCAAAATGGATCAAAGACCTGAATGTAAGTAATGAAACCATAAAACTCTTAGAAGAAAGCAAGCAAAGATCTCTTAAATATAAACAAGAGCAACTTTTTCCTGAACGCATCTCCTCAGGCAAGGGAAACAAAATAAAAAATGAACAAATGGGACTACATCATACTAAAAAGCTTCTGCAGAGCAAAGGACACCACAGGCAGAACAAAAAGGCATCCTACAGTATGGGAGAATATATTCATAAGTCACATATATCTGATAAGGGGTTGACATCCAAAATATACAAAGAGCTCACACAACTTAATAACCAAAAAGAAAACAATCCAATTAATAAATGGGCAGAGAGTCTGAACAGACACTTCTCCAAAGAAGAATTTCAGGTGGCCAAGAGGCACATGAAAAGATGCTCCACATCACTAATTATCAGGGAAATGCAAAGTAAAACCACAATGAGATATCACCTCACACCAGTTAGGATGACCAACATAGAAAAGACTAGCACCAACAAATGCTGGTGAGGAGGCAGAAAAAGGGGAATCCTCCTACAGTGCTGGTAGGAATGTAAACTAGTTCAACCATTGTGGAAAGCAGTAGGGAGGTTCCTCAAAAAACTAACAATACAAATACCATTTGATCCAGGAATTCCATTCCTAGGAATTTACCTGAAGAATGCAGGAGCCCAGTTTCCAAAAGACATGCACTCCTATGTTTATCGCAGCACTATTGACAATAGCCAAGAAATGGAAGCAACCTAAATGTCCATTAGTAGATGAATGGATAAAGAAAATATGTACCATATACACAATGGAGTATTATTCATCCATAAGAAGAATACAAATCCTACAATTTGCAACAACATGGATGGAGCTAGAGGGTATTATGCTCAGCGAAATAAGCCGCAGAGAACGACAAGTACCAAATGATTTCACTCATCTGTGGAGTATAACAATAAAGCAAAACTGAAGGAAGAAAAGAGCAGCAGATTCACAGAACCCAAGAATGGACTAACAGTTACCAAAGGGAAAGAAATTGGGCAGTATCTGTGGGAAGGGAGGGATAAGGAGGGTTACTATTAGCACACATAACATAGCAGGGGGGGGGTCACAGGTAACGTATTATAGTACAGAGAAGACAAGTAGCGACTCTATAGCATCTTACTATGCTGATAGACAGTGACTGTAATGGGGTATGTGGTGGGGACTTGATAATGGGGGGAATCTAGTAACCACAATGTTGGTCTTGTGATTGTATATTAATGATACCAAAAAAAAATACTTTCTGCTGAAAACCAATATTCATTCAGTAAAAGACAATCACTTAATGAAAGAATATATTTGTAGCTCATATTAATTGACAAAGATTGCATCCACCATGTGTAAATAAATCTTTCCAGCCACTTAGAAAATGGAAAGGCAATCCAATAAAAATAAACACATGACACTTGAATAGCACTTTATAAATGAGGAGATACACATAATCAAAAAGCATATGAAAAGATGCTCCAAAGTTAGTAGAGAAATTAATATTAAAACCACAATACGATAACACTACTTTCTCAACAGAAGGCTAGAACTAAAATGATGTGAAATTTGATAATAATACTAGTGGTTGGAAGAGATATAGAGAATAACTCTAATAAGCTTCTCTAAGGAGTGAAAAATTGTTAAAAACAACCTGAGGAAAATATAATACTGTTTACACTACTTGAAGATGTACATTCTTTATGATGCTTCAATTTCACTTCTATATATATATCTAAAAGACATCTATGAACATGTGCACAAAAAGCCATTTCAAAGAATGCTTTTAATGGTATTTTTAAGGTGCATCAACTCTGGAAATAATCCATCAGTGGTAGAATGAATGTAAACAATTGTGTTAAATGTATTGAATCTGTCAACATACAACATGAAAAAAATGAATGAACAGCTACTACATGCAACAACATGAGAGGAAGAAGGGTAGCAGAGACAAACAGCCACATAAGGAAAGCAAAGAAGCATTGCTATAAAGGATTAGTTCTTTCATACTTCTAATTCTTTTGGGTTTTGCTTCAAAATTTTGGATTGGAACCACACAAATACATGAGAAAATTTTTCCTCTAGGGAAGGATAGAGTAGTGCAGGGCTAGGAGAAAAATAAAGAAGATTTACATTTTTCTTGTAATTTATTTTATTTAAAATGTCTGAGATCATGCATATTTTTCTTTTGGACAGCTGAGTGTACAGGGTTAGTTATAATATTATTTTCAACTTTTATTACTTAAAAAAATTCCCAGTCAGAATAGATTCTTAAAATAAATTTGTAAAGAGCCGCAAATTATTCCAATTTTTAAAAACTCACCTAAATCAGTAATGATGAATTCTCAATTGTTTGATCAGGGAGTTCATTATATTTACCAATGTTTCCTGGAGTTGCAAATAGAGACTAATATATTCAGGACATTTCACCTTGTAGACAGAAAATATTGATTGTACTGAGTGAGAGCGAGAATAACAGCCATTCCTGCCATGTAGCTCTAACGCATGCCCTCATTAGCTTCCACCTACTTTACTGCTGTGGACTCCAAATATCCTAATCCATGTTGATTTCAAAAGAATCATTCCATTCTGTGATTTCCTAACCTGAGATATTTTAACACCTGCTTCTATTTCTACCATAACCCCCAACTCAATAACATAATACTGTAGGACCTTCATACAATCTTCTCCATAAACCTCATTTGATGCATTCTCACCTAATAAAAACCATTGTAAATAGCATTTACTGAGTGCTTTCAGTTCCAGCATATTTTTTTCACATATTAAGATGACCACATGTTTTCCTTTCTTCTGACAATGTGGAAAATTACCTAACTTTTTAATGTTACAAGCAAACCATATAGAATACACATTCTGGCCAGAGAACAGCTCTGCCTAACTCCATTCTTTCAAAAGCTCTCCAAACTTGCTCCTACAGCACATCACTGTTGTAACAGTTCAGTGTCAACTTGAAAAACATTCAGTTGTTGAGTATAAAGTTCTATAGATATGTGAAAGAGATCAGTTATTAATTATGCTGATTAAATTTTCTAAATTCTTACAGATTTTTTTTTTTTGGTCTTCTTGTTCTATAGATTATTGGAAAAGGTGTTAAATCCCCTACTACATTGTGGATTTTTTCTCTTTAGTTTTATCAAATGTCACTTTACATATTTTAAGGATACATTTTTAGGCTCATATGTATTTAAAAATTTTGTGTCTTCCTGATTGGTTAATGTTTATCATTATAAAATGTTCCTTTTTTTGTCTCTGGTCATACTGCTTGCCCCAAAGCCTTCTTTGTCCATTATCAGAATAGCTCCATCAATTTCCTTTTGGTTAATGTCTACACCATATCTTTTGCCATTATTTTACTTTCAGCTTTTCTGTCCCATTGGCTTAAATTTGGTTTCTGGAAATAGACTCCGAGACAGACAGTTGCCTCCAGGGTTACCAGGAGGAATGCGTAATTGTACCTATAAAAAAGTGATTAAGACAAGATTGATCAGAGCTAAGTACAATGTGATTGCAGCACAGGCCTCAGAGGACCCTGTGGGGTGTTTTGGAGTTGGGATGACTCTTGCCAGTTGCCCAAATTAAGGTGAGAGAGCCAGGACTTTTATCCCCACTGGTCATTGGCCAAAGGCCAACTCTGGGAGGGAAGTGATATAATCTTAGGCAGGCAGGTCCCTCCATTGAAGGGTAAAACCCAGTGTGGGATACAGCTGTGGATATGTCCTCCCAGCACTTGGGAATGGGTGTAAAAGTCGGAAAGGGGATCTGGGTGGAGCAAAATAGTATCCACTGAAATCAGTGTATTTAAGGTATATCCTTTCCATGGAATCTATGGTTTGATTTTACCCTTTTCATTCAGTTTTAAATACTAATCTTTTATTTGGAGTACATGTTACTCCCAATTAATGTACTTACTGATACATTTAGGTTTAAGTCTACTATTAACTTTGATTAGAAAAACAGAAGAAATTCAGTTCACCTACATCTTTTTTTTTGCCTTCATTTTAATTAAAAATTCTATGTGAGTTGATAGATATGTTAACCTTCAGTGGTATTTCCCAATATATACATATATCAGATCATTACATTGTATACCTTAAACTGACACAATGTTATGTGTCAATTATGTCTCAATAAAGCTGGGAGAAAAAAATTCCAAGTCTGTGTTTTTTCCCTCCATTTGTTATTCGTTGTACATTTGTTTAGTATTCTCTTAGATGGTTATCACAGATATACAAATTAATACTTATATCACTTTGTAAACAGTATAGGAACCTTGGAGGATATCTTTTCTCCTCCAACCAACAGAACATCCATACTGTGTGCAAATCATATACAGCGATTTTTGCAAGGCCCCTGGTATATAGACAGTTTAAAAATCTATAAATAAAACCTTAGGGGACCATGTGAAGTATAGTTATTTATTAAGTAGGACTTAGAATAATGAGGAGATATGAGGTACTTATGTATTTGTTTACTGTTCTCAGTGTATAGAGATTTTTCATAGTGTCTAGACATCATTACTTTATCTTCAGGTCTAGAAATCATCTGTTCGTATACTTTATTATCAAATTTCAATCTCCCAGTATGAGAAAAAGAGAGCAATCCCATGACTTTTCAAAATATGTTTATATTAAAATGATACAGATTTCTTGTCTCAAATTCCATTTATTTAGTGGAGGTTGAATTATCATTCATGATGCTATATCATCAGCTGTGCTGCTTCTGTGAATTCTGGCCTCCAAACATTGTTACTGAACCTTGTTAATGATGACCACAAATGTAATCTTTACCCAAAGTGTGCAGGAAAATATAAAAGACACTTCCTTTTCTGGTCATGTTAAACTATTCAGAATTGTATGTTCTAAGTGTAGAATAACACATCTTCCAACTATGCGTTCTTTTGAACTCTTTAGGCCATCTGTATCTCTCAAGTCTTAGAACATGAAGTTTTCAATATTGACTTTATTCCTGCCTTTCACACTGCCACCAGTGATGAGGATAAGTAAGACGGCTGTAGGGAGAAAAAAGGGCAGTTCTTTTTCATCTTCCTCATCCAGCATGACTTAAAACTGGTTATTTATCCAGGACTCCAGGTCTACCTCCCTTAGACTTTCAAAAGAAAATAGTTCTGGAGAAGGGAGACATTCTTTGTCTTTATAGCTTCTCAGTAGTCTTAACACAGCAAGTCCTGAGTTTTCCTCATGGGGAAAAGGACATCCAAACACCCGGATTCCTCTCCTTCTTACTCTCGTTCTGGATTTCGGTTGGCAAATGTTCAATGCCTTGGTACCTTCAAACAGATTCTTCATCTTCGTTGTCTAAATATTCCATTATTTTAGTGAGATGAATAGTATGAAATGCGTAATTCAGCCATTATTTGTAGACCATAGCTGTTAGAGTGCTCTGAACTTGATACAAATTATTTTACGTTCTAATTCAACCTGAAATAATATTATCAGCTGTGTCCATAATATGCAGCCATACATTCAATAAACAACCTAGGGAAAGACTACTTGCCAAATACAATACTGCATGTGGCACAAAAAATTGGAAATGACAGAACCTAACTGTGAAGAATTCTCAGCAACATGTAGGAAGGTTTAAAATTAGCATTTAGATATGTCAGGATTAGTGTAATGATAAAAGCAAATATTCAAATTTAAATTACATTCAGATTTATCTCATACTGATGAAGTGAATCTTCAGATATGTTCTAGGTACTTACAATAATATTCATAAAAATTTGTGATGCAAAATCATTTTTCTCTTTTCAGTGAGGAAATTGAGACACAGAGAGATAAAGTCTCATTTAGTATTTCCCAACTAGAAGATCTTGGAATAAGGATCTTAACCCATATTATATACGTGTAGTGTGTGTTTCTAAAACCTTGTGTTTTTTCCATTCTATGATGCTGTTTCATTGTGCTACACACATTCTGAGCAATTGAATATTTAATCTCTATTTGGGTTTGGAATGAAGTAATATATTGTTACTTGGCACCATTGAGGCCAGAATATAAGTAAGCATGGGAACAAATCACCTTTTCCTCAATTATGCAAAACCTTCAAGTGTATATTCATTAACTTAGATTCTTCCCCCATGCTCTTAAGTCATAATGAATTTCTTCTGCTTCTGTATTTTCATATAGGTCATCTATTAAATGGTTTATTTCCTGTACAGCTCCCAACTTAATGAAAATTCTGTGGCTTGTGAGTCAAATTAACCTATGTTTACAAATCAGTCTCATTTGTTCACAGTTATCAAGTCAGAACATTTTTTTTCTCTGACTTCAGAGAAATTTTCAAAACAAAATCTAAATATATGCCTAAGAATTTTGCTAAAGTGAAATTGCTTGAAAGAATCAGTAATTTTGCAAATTAAGCAGGATCCAAATTTGATTATAAATGCTTGTGGATGTCTGTCTCATGAAAGTGGCAAGTGCAAATGATCAAATTATGAATCTATGGATTTAATTCATAATTTACTTTGTGTGGAAATCATGCCATGACAAGATATAGGAATTAACTAGGGATATTATAAGAATAGCTATTTGTTCTGACTATTAAGCTATGTTTTTTGCTAGATTTTCTCTCAACACTTAGTTTCTATGGAATTAAAATAATGTACAAATCAGACACACATATCAATTTGGTATATATTTGCACAGTCTTACTCCCTATCCTTAACTGATATTTTTGCATATTAATTTGGTGAACGCTCATGAGCCTCAAATATTTTTCCAAATAAAAACTAAGATTAAGTCAATGTTTCTCAATACTTCCTATCAGTATAACAATTATTAATAAACATGTCATTGAACTAACTTTCTGATGTTCAGTTTAAGAAAATATAATCCTAGAATATTTTATAATGTGAAAGGGGATGTGTGAAGGCTTATATTAGAAGAAGCATAAAATCCCTTCTTTTCAGCCTATGAGAATCTAAGCTTTTATGAAAGGCAACATCATGTATTAGAGTGGTCCTCATTCTTGTACAGCCAGAGTTACCACCACTGCCATGGGTTTAGCCATGTCAATCATAGATTCAGTCAGATCCTTACTAGCCAATTTTTTGACTCAGTAAGTAGCCCTCAACAATGTAATTCAACATCATCCACTTGAATTGTGGAACCTCTGCTCATTCAACCCTGAGCTGATTCTCATGCCTGTACCAGCCCATTGACTTTGTAAGTTCTAAACCCAAATTTTCTGAGTCTCCTGGTATTCTGGGTTCTTTTGGGGGTTGGGAAGCCCCCTAGGTACATTTCATGTCTATTCATTTTTCTTCTTTATTTCTTTGCTGTCTTTAAAGCTATGACAGGAATAGCTTTAGCCTACTTACTAGGTTTTTTTTTAATAGTGCTACAAATATTATAAAAACAATGTGCATTATAAAAATAAAACGGATCTTATCCAGTCAACATGAAGATGGAATGAAAGTCCCAGAGCCTTTTCCCACACAGAGGTACCAAATTAATAGCAATATATGGTCAAAAAAAAAAAAAAACCCTTATGAGAAGTCCAGAAACCAGTTGAGAAATCACAGTACTCCAAAACAAGCTCAAAGCCAACAAGAACCACACTGAAACTAGTGAAAACGCAGTTTCTTTTCTACCACATCAGCTTTTCTCTCAAGCTGGCATAGCTCATGACTGGGAGCAAAAGCCAAAGTGCCAGCTTCCCTCCTGGAGGGAAAAAAGAAGACTGAAAAAGTATGTCCGGTGTCCAAGACATCTTGCTAAGTGAAATGGGCAGTCACAAAACGATAGGTACAGTATGATCCCACTTACGGGAGGTACCCAAGGATTCAAACTCTGGGAAACTGAAGGTAGAATATGTTGAAGGTGGTTGCTCAGAATGTGAGGAAGGGGAAAAGGAAATATATTTGATGCATATACGGTTTCAGTTTTTCAGGGTATAAAACTTCTAGAGATTTGTTAGCAATGAGCATATAGTTAATATTACTGTACTGTGCACTTAAAAACTGTCAGCAAGGTAAATTTTGTGTTATATCGTTTTGGCCGCATTTTTAAAAATTATAATTTTCTATATATATGCTTTATCACCATAATAATGTTTATTCAGATAGCTCTAAAAAAAACTCTTACCGGAATCATATTCTTCTGTTTCTTACATTATTGTCTGATTTCCATGATAGAATAATCTTCACATTTACAAATTGTGTGTGTAATATTTTTCTATAATTTCAATTTTTTTTTTTGAAGCAGAGTAAAAGCTTTATTTAAAGTTACTTAGAGAAAAAGTGCAGGTGACCTCAGAGAGAGAGCGGCACCCTGAAAGGTTGAAAAGGGAGAGTTTAAAGTGAAAAGGTTGCACACTTAGAAAGTGTGGGTGACCTCAGAGAGAGGAGTGCCAATTTTAATCTTTTTTGAAATCTGTTTTCAGAGAGGATTTTTTTTTAATGTAAAATAAATGAGCCTATCCAGGATTCTTCCCATTCTTTGTTATTCACAAAAATTCCTGAATAATACTTATTTTCCATTCATTTTTGCCATTTCTATGTACCAATCTGTGCTTTTAATGCTAAGAAACTAAACATTTTGGATAATGAATTTCAATTTTCTCCTGAGTACTAGTAGATAGATTGTAGGATATTAAGTGTTTTGTTACAAACGTTTCAAATTATAAGTTTTCTACATCTAGCAATCACTGACTACTCAGCTACTTTATTTCAGTTTAATTGTAAGTCATTCTCTCCCTAAAATATAATGAATATATATGTAAGAACTTGATTAAAAGTATAATTCATATGCTGTATATGTATATATGTTTATATTTCACTCTGTATTTTTCTTTCCTAGACAACTGGCATGAAGACTTTTTTTATTTAGGTTTCATCTAATAGAATCTAGATAAAAAGAAATTTTAAATTAATAATCATTCTTCTCTCCCTTCTTTTCTCCTTAAGTACTTTCCTATTTTGTAAATGAACCTAGCAGCTAGTGTAAATTTCCCAAGTATAGCATTGCTCATTTCAATTTCTAATCTCCATGCCATTTCTCATTCAAGGTACTCTTGGAATGGTCTTTACTCCCCTTTTCAATAAGAATTTCTTCCAAAGCCTTCAAAACAGTTCAGATATCCTCTGGGAAGTCCTAGTAGCCGATCACCATGTTGACTTAATTGGTTCTCATTTGCTCTCATAGCACTCAGTTCATCACACAAAGTAGGTAGCCAAGAATACTTTTTAATTTTTAATTAATGATTTTGTTTAATGTGAAGACATTCGGCAATTTCATATTTCTTAAAAATTCTATCTTTGGTTACATCATTTCTTTTTTTGGTTTCATTAGTATAAAATCACATGAGCAACATTGTCGTTACTAGATGCCCCCTATTATCAAGTCCCCACCACATACTCCATTACAGTCACTGTCCATCAGCCTAGTAAGATGCTATAGAGTCACTACTTGTCTTCTCTGTGCTATACTGCCTTCCCCATGCCACCCCCTACATTATGTGTGCTAATCGTAATGCCCCTTATTCCCCTTCTCCCTCCCTTCCCACCAACCCTTCCCAGTCCCTTTCCCTTTGGCAACTGTTAGTCCATTCTTGGGTTCTGTGAGTCCGCTTCTGTTCTGTTCCTTCAGTTTTTGCTTTGTTCTTATGCCACAAAGATGAGCGAAATCATTTGCTACTTGTCTTTCTCTGCCTGGCTTATTTTACTGAGCATAATACCCTCTAGCTCCATCCATGTTGTTGCAAATGGTGGGATTTGTTTTCTTCTTATGGCTGAATAACATTCCATATGTGTATATATGCCACATCTTCTTTATCCATTCATCTACTGATAGACAGTTAAGTTGCTTCCATTTCTTGGCTGTTGTAAATAATGCTGTGATAAACATGGGGTACATATGTCTTTTTGAAACTGGGCTCCTGCATTCTTAGGGTAAATTCCTAGGAGTGGAATTCCTGGGTCAAATGGTATTTGTACTTTTAGTTTTTTGAGGAACATCCATACAGCTTTCCACAATGGTTGAACTAGTTTACATTCCTACCAGCACTGTAGGAGGATTCCCCTTTTTCTGCATCCTCACCAGCATTTGTTGTGCTAGTCTTTTCTATGTTAGCCATCCTAACTGGTGTAAGGTGATATCTCATGTGGTTTTAATTTGCATTTCCCTGATAATTAGTGATGTGGAGCATCTTTTCATGTGCCTCTTGGCCATCTGACATTCTTCTTTGGAGAAGTGTCTGTTCATATCCTCTGCCCATTTTTTAATAGGGTTACTTGCTTTTTGGTTGTTGAGGCGTGTGAGTTCTTTATGTATTTTGGATGTTAACCCCTTGTCAGATATGTCATTTACAAACATATTCTCCCATACTGTAGGATGCCTTTTTGTTCTGCTGATGGTGTCCTTTGCTGTACAGAGCTTTTTAGCACGATGTAGTCCCATTTGTTCATTTTTTATTTTGTTTCCCTTGCCCAAGGAGATGCATTCAGGAAAAAGTTGCTCATGTTTATATTCAAGAGATTTTTGCCTATATTTTTTTCTAAGAGTTTTATGCTTTTATGACTTACATCCAGGTGTTTATCCATTTTGAGTTTACTTTTGTGTATAGGGTTAGACAATAATCCAGTTTCATTCTCTTGCACGTAACTGTCCGTTTTGCCAACAACAGTTGTTGAAGAGGCTGTCATTTCCCCATTGTATACCCATGGTTCCTTTATTGTATATTAATTGACCATATATGTTTGGGTTTATATCTGGGCTCTCTAGTCTGTTCCATTGGTCTATGGGTCTGTTCTTGTGCCAGTACCAAATTGTCTTGATTACTGTGGCTTTATAGTATAGCTTGAAATCGGGGAGCATAATTTCGCCTGCTTTATTTATCTTTCTTAGGATTATTTTGGCTATTGGCTGTCTTTTGTAGTTGCATATGAATTTTAGAACTATTCTCTCTAGTTCGTTGAAGAATGCTGTTGTTATTTTGATAGGAATTGCATTGAATCTGTAGATTGCTTTAGGCAGGATGGCAATTTTGACAATATTAATTCTTCCTATCCATGAACATGGGATTTGTTTCATTTATCGGTATCTTCTTTAATTTCTCTCATAAGTGTCTTGTAGTTTTCAGAGTACAGGTCTTTCACTTCCTTTGTTAGGTTTATTCCTAGGTATTTTATTCTTTTTGATGCAATTGTGAATGGAATTGTTTTTCTGATTTTTCTTTCTGTTAGTTCATCGTTAGTGTATAGGAAAGCAACAGATTTCTGTGTGTTAATTTTGTATACTGCAACTTTGCTGAATTCAGATATTAGTTCTAGTAGTTTTAGAGTGGAGTCTTTAGGGTTTTTTATGTATAATATCATGTCATCTGCAAACACTGACAGTTTAACTTCTTCCTTCCCAATCTAGATGCCTTTTGCTTCTTTGTGTTTTCTGATTGCTGTGGGTAAGACCTCCAGAACTATGTTGAATAAAAGTGGGGAGAGTGAGCATCCTTGTCTTGTTCCTGATCTTAAAGGAAAAGCTTTCAGCTTCTCGCTGTTAAGTATGATGTTGGCTGTGGGTTTGTTATATATGGCCTTTATTATGTTGAGGTACTTGCCCTCTATACCCATTTTGTTGAGAGTCTTTATCATGAATGGATGTTGAATTTTGTCAAATGATTTTTCGGCATCTTTGTAGATGATCATGTGTTTTTCGTCCTTCTTTTTGTTGATGTGGTGGATGATGATGGATTTTCTAATGTTGTACCATTCTTGTATCACTGGAATAAATCCTACTTGATAATAATGGATTATCTTTTTGAAGTATTTTTTAATTCAGTTTGTAGTGTTTTGTTCAGTATTTTTGCATTTCTGTTCATCAGGAATATTGGTCTGTAATTTCCTTTTTTTGTGGTGTCTTTGCCTGGTTTTGGTATTAGAATGATTCTGCCCTTGTAGAATGAGTTTGAAAGTATTCCCCCGAGTTTGAAAGTATTCCCCCCCTCTTCTACTTTTTGGAAAACTTCAGGGAGGAGGGGTATTAGGTAGTCATTAAATGTTTGATAAAATTCAGCAATGAAACCATATGGTCAAGGGATTTGGTTCTTAGGTAGTTTTTGATTACCAATTCAATTTCATTGCTGGTAATTGATCTATTCAGATTTTATGTTTCTTCCTGAGTCATCCTTGAAAGGTTGTATTTTCCTAGAAAGTTGTCCATTTCTTCTAGGTTATCCATTTTGTTACTATAATTTTTCATAGTATTCTCTCATATTTCTGTGGTGTTGGTAGTGATTTTTCCTTTCTTATTTCTGATTCTGTTTATGTATGTAGACTCTCTTTTATTCTTGATAAGTCTGACTAGGGGTTTATCTATTTTGTTTATTTTCTCAAAGAACCAGCTCCTGCTTTCATTGATTCTTTCTATTGTTTCATTCTTCTCGACTCTATTTATTTCCACTCTAATCTTTATTATGACCCTCCTTCTACTGACTTTGGGCCTCATTTGTTCTTCTTTTTCTAGTTTCGTTAATAGTGAGTTCAGACTGCTCATATGGGATTGTTCTTCTTTCCTGAGGTAGGCCTGTATTGCAGTATACTTCCCTCTTAGCATGGCCTTCTCTACATCCCACAGAATTTGTGGTGTTGAATTATTGTTGTCATTTCTCTCCATATATTGCTTGATCTCTGTTTTTATTTGGTCATTGATCCATTGATTATTTAGGAGGATATTAAGCCTCCATGTGTTTGTGGGCTTTTTAGTTTTTTTGTGTAATTTAGTTTCATACCTTTGTTGTCTGAGAAGCTGGTTGGTACAATTTCAATCTTTTTCATTTTACTGAAGCTCTTTTCGTGGCTTAGTATATGATCTATTCTTGAAAATGTTCCATGTGTTCTTGAAAATAATGTGTATTCTGTTTATTTTGGATGCAGTATTCTGTAGCTGTCCATTAGGTCCATCTGTTCTAATATGTTGTTTAGTGCCTCTGTGTCCTTACTTACTTTCTGTCTGGTTGATCTGTCACTTGGAGTGAGTGGTGTGTTGAAGTCTCATAGAATGAATGCATTGCATTCTATTTCCCCCTTTAATTCTTTCAGTATTTGTTTCATATATTTGTGTGTTCCTGTGTTCGGTGCATAGATATTTATAATGGTTATATCCTCTTGTTGGACTGACCCCTTTATCATTATGGAATGTCCTTCTTTTTCTCTTGTGACTTTCTTTGTTTTGAAGTCTATTTTGTCTGATACAAGTACTGCAACTCCTGCTTTTTTCTATTAGTTGCATGAAATATTTTTTTCCATCCCTTTACTTTCATTCTGTGTATGTCTTTGGGTTTGAAGTGAGTCTCTTGTAGGCAGCATATAGATGAATATTGTTTATTTTTATCCATTCCTTGACTCTGAGTATTTTGATCGGTGCATTCAGACCATTTACATTTAGGGTGATTATCAATAGTATGTACTTATTGCAGTTGCAGGCTTTAGATTTGTGGTTACCAAAGGTTCAAGGGTAATTCCCTTATTATCTAATAGTCAAATTTAACTCACTTCATATGCTATTGCAAACACAACCTAAAGGTTCTTTTTTTTCCTCCTTTTTCTTCCTCCTACACTATTTATGTATTAGGTATCATATTCTGTACTCTTTGTCTATTCCTTGATTGACTTTGGGGTAGTTGATTTGATTTTGCATCTGCTTAGTAATTAATTGTTCTACTTTCTTTCCTGTGGTTTTATTTCCCCTGGTAACAGCTATTTAGCCTTAGGATACTTCCATCTATAGCAGTCCCTCCAAAATGCACTGTAGCGCTGGTTTGTGTAAAGTAAATTATCTCAGCTTTTGCTTATCTGAAAATTGTTTAATCCCTCCTTCAAATTTAAATGATAATCTTACCAGGTAGAGTATTCTTGGTTTGAGGCCCTTCTGCTTCATTGCATAAAATATATCTTGCTCCTCCCTTCTGGCCTGTAATATTTCTGTTGAGAAGTCTGATGTTAGATAGCCTGGTGGGTTTTCCTTTGTATGTGATCTTTTTTCTCCCTCTAAGTGCTTTTAAAGGTCTGTCCTTATCCTTGATCTTTTCCATTTTAATTATTATATGTCTTGGTGTTATCTTCCTTTGGTACCTTGTGTTGGGAGATCTGTGCACCTCCATGGCCTGAGAGACTAACTCCTTCCCCAGACTGGGAAACTTTTCAGCAATTATTTCTTCAAAGACACTTTCTGTCCCTTTCCCTCTCTCTTCTTCTTCTGGTAACCCTATAATGCAAATAGTGTTCCTTTTGGATTGGCCACCCAGTTCTCTCAATATTTCATTCTTAGAGATCCTTTTTTCTCTCTGTGCCTCAGCTTCTTTGTATTCCTTTTCTCTAATTTCTATTCCATTTACCATCTCTTCTACTACATCTGATCTGCTTTTAAATCCCTGCATTGTATTTTTCATTTCAGATATGGAATTTCTTAATTATTGCATCTCCATCCTAAATTCATCCCTGTGAGTGCTTGAATATTTTTCTGTACCTCCATGAGCATGTTTATGATTTTTATCTTGAACTCTCGTTTGGGAAGATTAGTGAGTTCAGTTTCATTTGGCCCTTTTTCTGGTGTTTCTGAGATTTTTGTTTGAATCAGGTTCCTTTGAGGTCTCATATTTGTATGTGGCGCCCTCTAGTGCCCAGAAGCTCTGGTCTCTGGTGCTGCTCATCCCCTGGAGTGACGTTGGGGTTCCAGGGGAGTGGCCCTTGTGCCTGGGGTGAGGAAAGAGCTATTTCCTGCTTCCCGGCTGCAGTACCTGTCTCCACTGTCAGAACCAGTGGGCCTAGTACACAGGTGTAATCCTCTGTGCTTTGCTGTCATAGCGGGGTCTCCCTCTACCTGGCCTGATGCCAGGGCAAGGGTTGCTGGTTTGTGAGCTGGCGCCGGCAGACCATAAGAAGGCTCAGCAGGCTGCGTATCACAGTGGTGGGCCTCAGAGCTGAGTAGCCAGCCAGGGGGGTGGTGTGCCTGAAGCTCCTGAAAGTTCCCAACCTATTGGGCAGAGCGCGCGCATACAAGCTTGTCCACCTATCCCTTCTCCCGCACAGCAAACTCTGTGCAAAACCCTGCCCCTTCAGCAGCCCTCTTCACTGCTAGGAAATCTCTCAGATCCACAACCTTTTCTTTGTCCCAGAGTGGCCAGGTGTTGACCCCTGTGCTGCACAAATGGCTGGAATCTCAGTCTCTCCAAGTATTCCGCCTGTCTTAGCTTTCCAACCCCACTGATTTCCAGAGCACCATGCAGTGTAGGTTTGTGTTCGCAAAGCAGATCTCCAGGGCTGGGTGTTCAGCAGTCCTATGCTTCCACCCCCTACCCACTCCATTTCTCTTCTTCCAGCAGGTGAGCTGGGGTGGGGAAAGGGCTTAGGTCCCACTGGATCAAGGCTTTGGTACGTTACCGTTTTGTGAGGTCTGCTCTGTTCTCTAGGTGTAAGCAATCTGGTGCAGCCTTCTTTCCTGTTGTTCTTTTAGGATTAGTTTTATTAACTATATTTTCATATTATATGTGGTTTTTGGAGGAATTCTCTGTCTCACCTCTCACGCCGCCATCTTGAATCAAGTCCCTTTGGTTACATCTTACATCAAGAGTAAAGGAAAATTTCGTTATTTATTATAGGTGGGGTTACCCACAAGATTTTCATGTAGAAATGATTAAATCAAATAATTGCATGTATCAGATTAATTATCAGTAATCTTCCATTGTATTTATAACATATGACTTGAAGAAAGGGCTATGAGGGAATTTAAAATCTCTGTTCTTATTGGAATGCTCTGGAGGCAAGCCAGTTTTGTCTGGCATGGGAGCCAAATTGGTGTGATTTTGAGAAATGACTCAAACTCCTATGACTCAAATTCTGTAAGTGAGAATTATTGTTATGGGGCACTTTTAAAAAAACTACTTTCTCTCATGTCTTCTAGTCTCCAAGTTCCTCTAACTCAAGGATCATGTCTTAAAGTCTCTGTGTCATCCTAGCCCAGTGCCTGATGCTGTATGAGTGAAGTGAACAGATGGATAATGAAATTATTAATGATCATGAGGGGGAAGAAAATAATTTGTAGAGCTGATATTGTCCAGGAAGAATTCCCAGAAAAGATTAAACTTGATCTTTACACTGAAAGGCACTATTGGACCAGAAAAAAAAAAAAAGGAAGAATACTGCAGTTGTGTTTCTAGGCCAAAAGTATATCTTCATGATAATCACATGAAATCGTTTTTTGGGTGTCAAAGCATAAAATATTTATTAATGAAGGTATTTATATTAAGTTTTCCTAAGTATTTCAAATCTGTGCAGGATTTATGTTTGCCTAGCCTAATGAATAGAAGTATTTCACATTTCTGATCAGTGTGCCTGCCATGCTGGAATTTAAAATATTTGGAACTTAAATGCTTAAAAATATACTCTGTCTCCTCTCTTTCCCTCCATGTCTCCCTTATTGCTTCCAGTCAAGTTTGAAGAAGAAGGCATAGTGAATCCGTTTGATAGGCCCTTATGCCCTCTTGTGGCCAACCCTTTTACCAGAATAAATACTACCCAAGCAGGCGGAAGTCATTAAAGTGCTAACCAGCAACTCCTGCCTGTCACAGGTGATGCTCTGCTAGGCTCCAAACAGAGTAGGCATTTATACATCAGCTGCATGATAAGTAGGGAAGTCTGGTGAAACTAAGAGAAGCTCATTTGTATCTACACTTTTTTAAAAAAGCACTTTGTCGTCAGAAGCAGTGTGACCTTTAGGTAGTCATTTAATTGCTCTGAGCTTCATTATCCTCATTTTTAAAATGGAGATATGTCTGTGTACAAAGTATTCCACAGGAATGCAGCATACATTAATGTATATTAAACTTTCGTTATCTAAGTGATTAAAATAAAAGGTTTTATCATTATTATGTTTTATGGCCTATAGTTTAAGATGTATTTAAATGTATTCAGTAGGATAAATAAATATCCTATTTATTCAGTACGGTTTTATTACCA
Source organism: Smutsia gigantea (assembly GCA_032199065.1). Lineage (NCBI taxonomy): Eukaryota > Metazoa > Chordata > Mammalia > Pholidota > Manidae > Smutsia > Smutsia gigantea. The sequence goes on from JAVSCE010002164.1 coordinate 58,177, forward strand.
AGAATATTAATGACTATGTCTATCATGGTATGAAAAGTATCAAGAAGATAAAAACTGTATTTTGTATAAAATTATGTTCACATAACTACTCCTTCACCAAATATACATAAACCTAATAAAAAAGATTTTCAATTCAGAAAGGAAAGTTTCATATGGAAAAGAAACATCAAGTCATTTAGTAGATATGTATTTGTTAATCTATGTGATGATAATCTATGTGATGCCAGATATAAGTCTAAGACTAGGAAAACACAGTGAGTTCCCACTTGAAGCTAATGTTCCAGGAAATAAACACAAAGTAAGCAAATACATGTGAAGGTAGGACTGTAGTAATGCCAGAAAATGAACTATGTAGGTATGAGGATGTTTGATAAAGGAATCGTGTTAGCTAGGAAAATATTGAGGAAGTGAAGCCTGGGATGAAATCTAAATGAGGAAGTCATAAGGGTAAAAAGTTAAGGGTAGATTTGGGAGAAAGAGAAGTATGACAGGAAAAAGCAGTATCTTTTAGGGGGAAAAGGACATTGAAAAATTGAAAATGTCAGAAAGCAAGAGGAAATATGTTCAAAAAACCAAGAAAGCTCAGTAGGAGTCATAGGCATCATGGCCACATGAAGGACATTTATTCTTTACTCTCAGAGTTGTGCTTTATAAAACTTAATTACAGTTCCCAACCCCAACCCTGGATTTTTGTAACTTAAAAATAACTTTAAAAAGTAGATAGAATTTTTAAAAAGGTCAGTCTTTGTGTATATATACATACATATATATGTGTATACATACAAATGCACGCATGAAAAAAGTTCATAATTATAGATGTCGATCATTTCTAATCAAAGAAAATGTTCTATTGACTGCTTCTCTGGCTGTTCTTCCTTTGTGTAGGAAGCTTCTGACAGGCTCCCAGTGATCCTCAGTTCTTAGGCCCTTGATTATTCCTTTCCCCTTGAGGTGGAGCTGGGTCTAGTTACTGGCTTGCTTCTAAACAGAACTTGGCAGAAAAGATGGAATATCTCTTTGTGGCTAGATTACCATAGATGGTGATTTCATCTTGCAAGCATTCTCTCCCTGCCTCCTCTCACACACTGGCTCTGATGGATAGGGTGACTGAGGGCAGCCTCTGGCCAGTGTCCAGTGGGAATCAGTGGGGACTGAGGCCCTCAGGCTTACAGCCCTAAAGGAGCTGAGTCCTGTCAACAACCAGAGTGAGCTTGGATGCATGTCCTCCCCCAGCTGAACCCAGAGGTGACTTTGGCCCTGGTCAGCATCTTGAGTGAAGCTTTGTAAGGTGATCATCTTTCCTGGCTTGCCCAGGAATGAGAAGATTCTTGGTGTGTGAGACTTTCAGTTTTATAACCTGGACAAACCAGGATGAGTTGGTCACCGTACTTATAAGAGACGCAAAGCCAGAAGACCACAGAAATGCAGATGATAAATGTGTGTTGTTTTAAGTTGCTAAATCTGGGGATAATTTTTTATGTAGCATTTGAAAACTAATTCACTTATTCAGGATTCAGCTCAAGTTTCTGCTTGCACAGGAAAACCTGTGATTCTCAGGTGTGTTCTTGGAGACCCCTCCTCAGGGCATCTACCTTATTCTGCACTGTTCCATAGGGGATCATCCAAAACGCTGTCCCATCTCTTGTTTTCCTCCCTGTTTCACTAGACTACAGACACTCATAGTGGGGACGGTGTTTGTTCTCCAAGGAAACCTTTGTAATATTACAGAGCAGATGTCACAGTCTTGGAACAGAGTGATGTGTATACATGATCTGGCTGGCTGACTTAAATACTCTTCCACATGCTAGAAAAAAGGACATTACTTTAGGGTACAATGCTTCATAAATCTAAAATACTTTAGTTCAATTAAATTTTGATCCTCTTGTGAGTTATCACCAGATTTCTTGTATTTTTTCCATGTTATTAAAAAGAGAAAAACTTACTCCTTTTTTTAAGCCAAAGCTATTTTCACAAGTCTAAACTCCTCACTATATGATTTAGAAATAAAAGGATTTTGATTTTGTGGTCAAGATATTTTAGAATAAACTGAAGTCTGTGTTGAAGTCACAAGGAACATAATAGTTCTGATTACATTCACATAGAAATAACTTCAAACTCAGTTTTGAACTAAGAAGCATGGATAATTATCTTTGTATGTCGATGACTTAGTAAAGGAAACGGGTGTGACAAAATGGTAAAACTTTGCAAAAATTCAATTTTGTCGATCATTAGTGAACAGACTTACCTAGACATTTAAAAATAGGTTTTGTTCAGATAGTACTAAATCCTATTAACTTAATTGAATAAAACACCACGTTATTTGATTATTATTCAGTTCAGTCTCCGTGGTCACTTTCCTCTGTGGGTCACAGCCTATTCCAAGGCTGTAATTTGAGCTCTCCAGGCAGTTGCCCTTCAAATCTGTGCATACAATGAACATCTTAGCAAAATACTGCAGAGAGCTTGGCTGTAGAATGCACTAATGCCATGTTTCTGCAAATCAAAACCCATCCTCAAATTTTTAGTTTTTTTTAAAGATATTTTTATATATTGAGTCAATTGTTTTGGTTTTTCCGAAATATAGTCAAAATGATTTTTTTTTAAAGCGCACTTTCTCCAATTCCTAAACCAATGTTTATCAATCAAGTCCGTTAAAGCAAGAGCTCCACCCATCCATAGATTCAGCCCCCATCTGCTTGTCAGGCTTTGCTGGCTGATCGCCTGCTCCTTGACCTTCACTTGGTTCATTGGGAGCTATGTTCTATTCTTTTTGGTGGGAGCAGATCAAAGAGGAAAGATTTTCTTTTTAATTACAAGCAAACAGAATGAAAGTAAAAGCTTTATTGATGGCAGCGTGTCAGGAGTGTTGGAAGAAACTGGTATACAGGGATGCAGCAAAAATGGAAAAAGAAAATGAAAATTCTTGTCTCAGAAAATGTAAGGGAAGCAGTTACTAAACAAAGTGAGATGTCGGATTCAATAAGTTGTTTGTAAGTAAATAGACCAAAACTTTTGAACTCTTTAATAACGCCTAAGATATAAAGAATATTCAACACTTACTGCTTTATAAGAACCAAATATTCATGTATTTATCATACCTAATATGAGCACTTCAGGTGTTCATATTTTATTTGCAAACTTTCTTTGAAAACAGGAGTTTGGTTAAGAGTGTTAGTACTTTCTTTGTCGGATATTTGAGATATGTTACAAGTGATGTCATGTGCAAAATAAGAATTTATTTTGTTGTTTGTAAAACATTAGTATTTCTCGTATTCATTTGAAAAATCACGGAATGTTTCTGAACCTTCATTTGTTGTTCTGGCCCCTTTTCCTTTTCTATATAACCGGCAGTCTCCACCTCCTGTAGTCTATGAAAAATGCCAGGAGATTACCAATAACTAACGCTGTGAAATGTACTCACTTCTGGAAGACTATGTACAATCTTGCTTCTAGATGAATTCTTTCTTCAGAGAGAAGTAATTGTTTGCTTGTGTAAAAATGAACTGCATTTTAGAACACAAGTCAGCACTTTTTTTTTTTAGTATTTTCTATTTAATTAACAGTCATCAAAGATAACGTGCAGGTTAGAATATGTTGTATTTAGAAAGCTAGCAAATTAATTTCTCAAACTGATTATATTATATATTCCAAGTCTTAGGGCCCACCATCATAAAGAAAACTATCTCTGGACTATTTCAATAACATCTAAATTGTGCGTGTTCCATCCAAGACTAGTTAGGAGAACTGGCTCTTATTTTTGACTTCCCTTCTATGTCTTGCTTTTAATGAAATTTTTACTACATATTCTTCAACTGAATCAGTTAGTCCCCTGCCCCAAAGTATTGTCAAAACCATGTCTTTTCTTGAAGGAAATATAACTCTTTTAAAATTAAAGGATATTTTAAGTACTAAAGGCAGTTATCAACATAAGATGCATTGCAAGAGATTGGGTTCATGCTAAATCAAGAAATTTTAAATTCAAACTTGCATATGTTCACAATTATTAGCTCATGTTATTACTAATGAGATAAATATTCTTAGGAAAATAAGAGTTTAGTTGTGACAATAGAAAAGATGTTTCATGCCACTTTTCTCCGCATATCCATGATTTGGCTGAACTATTCAGTTTATTTTGCTTCTTGAATTCCACATGAAGAAAGATGAGTCCTTACCCCCCTCACAAATTGTACTAATTCTGCTCATAGCTCAAGTTCTAGTTAAATGGCTCCTTGCTTCATAGAAATCTCTTGGAAGGTATAGTATCTTGGACTCTTACATGGCATAGTCCTCTGTTTTTCCTACTATTCATTTCAGTTACTCATTCACTTGCCCATCTAATAAGAAGAGTTGTGTTCACATTTTAGTGTGCATAAAATTAACCTTGGCAGCTTGTATACAAGGCGGATTCCTGGTCTGCATGCCTTGAAAAAATGTAATTTAACAAATTTAGGGTAATAGGCAATAATCTCCACATCTAAGGTTACCTTATATCAAAATTAGCTCTAGGTGATTTCATGCAAATGTTATTTTTCCCATTTCTTTCAAACACACTCTAAGGAGTTTGTTTTCCTAGCCTGCACCAAAACTCTCCTGTATTTCCTGCAAAGTTTTTCAACAGCTTGTGACACTGCCTAGCATCTTGAAAACCAAACAACAAAAGTGGTAGGCTATAGTTATTTTATTTCAGTCTTCATTTGTGCACTCTGGAAACTCTTCTCTAAGTATATCATAAGCATTCTGTTTTATGACCATAGTCATCTCACTGAATTAAATTTAATTCTGTAATTATGTGGACTTAAATCTTATAACAAGTCTTTAAGTCTTTATTTCCACCTGCATGTGTTCTGTACTTTGATTTGTATATTTTTTAATAGGATTATGTTTTCAGCCAGTGTTTACAGTGTTTTTTCTTGTTTACCTCATTAACAAAACATGTTGAAATATAAAATTTAAGGTCACATACTTTATTCTCCACAGAATGTTCTAGATATTTATTTTCTCTTATTTTATTAATTACAAGAAATTCACAGGCCATTTATTTTTCTTCTTTTAGATGTGCTGCAACATTTTTTGGAGTATACCATTTTGCACTTTTTATGACTAAGTTTAATTGACTACATCATTATATATACTGTAGTGGTTAATTTCATTTTCTTGGAACACAATGAGACTTTCTATTTGCACATCCATGTCTTCCTTTCAGTAACATTTTCTTTCATATTTTAAATTAACATTTTATTTGATTTCTTAAATTTACACCAGTAACCAGTCTACGCATATTCCATTGTTATCCTCCATTTCTAGCATTTTTCCTCTACTCATGTCCATTCTCTTAGGCATTTTCTCCATAATTGGTGTGGTTTTTACAAGCTGTCTCCCAGGATATTACTTTCCAATTTTTACAGTGTCACTTAGATTTGGAGAGCCAAAGTGAGTTCAGCAATTGCATTAAATTTTATCTGAATTTACATACTTGGCTCCACCAGCTCTTTTTATTCTTTTTGTCTCATGTTTTTCTCACTCATTCTTAATCAAATATTTAATTGCGTCCATCTATTTAATTTTCCTGAATGGGAAATTAGCTATATTTTAAATAGTTTCTATATTCCCTCAAGTGTATATATATTTTTTCTTTTGTGGGCCTTTCAATACTTTGAATGTTGCATTTCTTGCCTAAAAAAAAATTATTCATTAATCCTTGTGCTTTTTTAGTGTGAGTGTGAGCGAGCGTGTGTACTTGCATGCATTTGTGTGTTTGTGATATTTGTATTTAAACAAAAATCTGTTTGGGGTCGCATAATTCTGTGTATCTTTAGCTTTCTATTTGATTAAAATAGTATGTAGACAGTGGAATCTCCATGATTTCCCTGCATTTTTATTTGAATGGTTTAAATGTTTACTTTTCAACTTTGAGTTGCAAGGCTGAATGCAAATTTTTATGCTATATTGGAACTAGTCAACCCTCCAAGAGGAATGTAACTCTGGGTATTCACAACCTGAAACATTGTATACCTACCCTTTCTACTCACCCTTAACCTGCCAGGGAAATTTTACTTTCACTAGTGAAGGAGAAGTCCTTCTCTTATGTATACTTTGGATCCCATAGCAAAAAAGTGAGTTTTCTGGTCCAGAACACTATTATATACATATAGCTCATTTTTTATCTGCAGCTACAAAGCTGGTTCCATTGTTGTTGTAGGCAAAATATTTAGCCTTATCCTTTCCAATTAGGAGATTGCTTTTGCCAAAAGAACAATGGCTTACAAACATGGAGCATTGCCTTTAGTTTCTGCCTTCACTGGCTTTCCATTACAAGCAAAATGAGCCCATTTGTTGTGTCCAAGACCAAATTCTCCAAATTTTTTTTTTATTAAGGCCCTTATGAACTTCTGCTTACCTCCCAGGCACCATGGCATATAAATGTCTGTGTTCTTGTTCTTTTGCCCAAATAATATATATTTTAGGATTACATTTCAAAATCTGTGATATGAAACCCCCCTCTTTTATTGTAGCTGGTTTTCTTTTCTAAATTGTTTTCTGTTGTGTGTTTATGTAGATGTGTTTCAGAGAAAGAGCATTCCAGGGAAAGAGTGTTTCAGAAATTTTGCAAGCAAAACAACTAACCCCCACCCCAATACACAAACTACTAAAAAACAAAAAGAAAGTTGCAAAGTACTACAATATTTTAGGTTTCTTTATCACATTATTGAGTATCATATTTATGTATGTAAAGTATGTCAAATAGTGAGCAGTATATTTATAGATTATTTACTCCACACAGATCTGTGGAGATGTGTTATTCATCCAATTTTACGTATCAATTTACTAAAATGTCAAATAAAACAAGATAAAGAAATTACGGAGGGTTACATTGTTTTAAGTAGAAAAGCTGAGATTAAAACCTAGGCGTCAAACTCATAATGTCTCTGTTTTTTTCTATTTATGATAATTTCAAACCCTAAGCTTTTTAATCTAACCTGAGCTTTCAGTAGTAAATCATTATAAAGAGAGACTTAAAATTAATACATATTTTATAATGTATAGAATCATATATAGTGTACACTAGCAAAATTATAATACTTGTCTGAGCTTCATACATATATTTAGAAGAAAGTTATAGATTATGAAAGGTAAATGGATCAAAGTTGAAAGAACTGTTAAACTATTGCATATTAAATAATCAAAACTCTTGTACTGTAACACATTTAGCAGATGTTTTGTTTCAGGTTAAGAATATGTGACATTGTTTCAGTTTATATATAATAATAGCATGCAGTATACTAAAACAAAACTTTATATACCATTTCTAATTTTTGATCAATAACTTGAAAAGTCATTAACTCAAGAAAGACATAATTCTGTTTTTGTCAGGGAACCTTTACTACTCTTTTCTAAAATAGGATGCCATTTTGGCAGAAAGTGCATATAAGTGTCATTCATTCATCTATTAGATTCCAAATGGGCTTGGCTGTATCGCGGGTATAAGGCAGATGGTCCATAGTAGATTTCAGAGAACCACCATGATGTAAGGTGGTGACTAAACAGGTCAGAGGAATTAGAGAAACACAGTTGATCCAGGTTCAACTATATCCGTAAAAGCTAGAATATTTTAAGATGGTAATATTAATCAACTATCCTGAAGTTCTTTACAATAAGAGTCAGTATTATATAAAAGTTAGAGAGTATTTTGTGAAGTGCTATTCTAGTTTCTAGTTGCTCTTATTGATGATATAAAATATTTGATCTAAGTTTAGATTCTGAAAACATTCAGAGTTAAAAGGAGGTTTAAGATCACATATGCAATTTCCTCGCTTTGAAGATCAGGAAACTGATGCTCAGAGGGGGATAATGCTTGTTCTACATTTGTGCCTAAAATCTTGCTTCATGTGATCAATACATGTATCAATAAAGGAAACCCCACTTATCAATCAATAACAATGGATTAAAAGGCCTACTTTGTCAGAGCAACATACTGTCACAGGTGCAAGGATATCTGTTGAGAGGTGATATGTGTGGAAAGTATGCTCCTACGCTTTACCACTGCTATTGTTCTGTGTACATTACACCTCCCAGGAATAGATTCTACAATTTCTAAGCAAACTCTGGAAAGCAAGCATTCTGCAAGGCTATTTATATACATTAGCAAGGTAATGTATGAAAGGTATTAATCATTTTTACACCTGAGCAAAATGTGTTTCAAAGGGGATACATTGCTTAGCATATATCACACAGTCAGTAGGTGAATGTCATGGTAGTCGTACCCGTGCCTGCTGTGCTAGACAGAATTCTAAGATGGTCCCTCATATTCCAATTCTCTGCTCTATGTTCCCCATGTAATCTCTCCCTCTGGGCGTGAGCAGGCCCCATGAATATGTTGGAATATCATTCCCATGAGTGGTTAGATTAAATGCCAAAGGCAAAGGGATTTGTTAGATGCAACCAAGCTTCCAAATGAGGTGATTTCAGTTCATCAAAAAGGATTTGATCTTGGAAAGTCTGACTGAAGTCCTTTGGAATTCCATGTGGAAATCCTAAAGAGGGCCTGGTCTCTTTGAAGAGAAGATGTACCCCCACTGTCCTGGAGACACAAAAAGCCATGCTGTGAACTGCCTGTACAGAAGGTCTGCCTCTAGGAGCTGAAAGTACTAGTTGTACAACAACAAGGAACTAAGTTCTGTCAAAGACCTGAATTCTTGGAGAAGAACCCTGAGCTCCAGATGAGAATGCAGGCTGGCCAATAGTTTGATTGCAGTCTCATGAAACCCTGAGCAGAAAACCCAAAATGCAATAAGAAAATAAATGTCTATTGTTTTGGAGGCAGCTGGAAGGCCAAATACAGTGAGATACCACACCTACTTGAATGGTGTACATGCACATATACATATGTGCATACATAAATGTGTACATACATACCTGTGCACATATATACATACTGACAACACCAAATGAATAACACCAAATGATAAAGAGGATATGGGACAAATGAATTTTTCACACATTAGTGGTGTGAAAGGAAAAGGTCATAAGACTCTGGAAAAGATTTCTACTTCTAGTATGTACTTAAAAGAAATGAAAATACCATTTCACAAAAAGACTTGTACTAGATGATTTATTATATATCTCTTTATAATAGCCCTAAACTGGAAACAACTCAAATGTTCACCAATAGGATATTAGACATACATATTTTACAATACCTATAATGTGGCATATTACTTAACAAATAAAAACAAAGGAATGTTAATACATGCAACATGAGTGAATCTCATAAATATTTTGTTAAGCAAAGGATGCATTTCTATTTTTATGAAGTTTAAGAGCATGCAAAACTAACCTATTGTGTTAGATATTAGAACAGTACTCCCTGTGTGGACCAGGATTTATTAGAAAGGAGTTTGAAGGAACTTTTTGTGGTGATGCAAATATTCAGTACCTTATTTCCATGAGTACTCTGATAAAAAGTGGAAAAGAGCAATCATAATTTCTAACAGTAAATTTTAATACCCCAAAGGCAATGGGAATTGTAATATTCAAGAGAGTTTTCAATTTACATTTAGACCTAGGAGTGACTAAGGGATAGGAATACTAAAATGCAGGGGAGTCAGTGTCTTAGCACCCATTCCCCTCACCAAAAGCAAAGTAGATACACACACAAGAATGTAAATAAATCTCATAAATAAAAAGACAAACCAAAAATAGTGTGAAATATGGAGCCAAGAGATCAAGGTTGAAGTTGGAAAATTCCCACAGGTTAAAAAGAAGAGTGTCAGGTGTTAATGGCAATGATGTAGTCTGCAGATGTGTTCAAACAATGGAAGTTTCAATGTACAGATTTACCCTACAGAGATGTGCCATGGACGAAAGCACTGAAATCTCCAGAGATCATTATTTCTTAGTGAATCTGCTCACTAGGTATAAATGATAAACATATGGTGAGCATGAATATTAAATTAAGCCAAGAGAAGTTCAGTGATCTTTGAGATGTCTTTTTCAGTTGGGGCCATGACATGTAAAGTTTTTCTTAAGTCAAAGAATTCACATTTCATGCCCAGTTCCTTCCTTACTTTAATTCACTCTTAGACAAAAAGAGACAGGAGAGAACAGGTAAAAACTGAGACAATAATTCCTAAAAGTATAATTTTCCAGTAGAAAAAAAAATTATTTGAACCCTACAGTTAATAGATCTTTTCCATCTCTGTAGCTAACTGAAGTTATCCCTGTAAGTATAACCTTGTATAGTCCGAGAACTCATGGAACATTATAACTAGATTCTCTTCCCTCCCTATATTAATACACAACTGTCAATTTTGTGATGATGAATGTATTGCAAAGACATTTTCCAAACACCACACTCAATAATGGACCATTTGTTTAAAAGGGTCAGGAGTAGTTCAACTTCATAATGTGTATAAATGTATAAAACTGTGTTAAATATTACCTTACATTTCTGAAACTAAATGTAAGTCATTATGGTTATATTTTAAGGGAGGTTATTTTGACCTTCATACCCATATTTTAATAAATTATTACCATATTCAATAGCCACAATTCACACATTTAATCAGAGGTCATACTTGGTTTCTCATTTTAATGTAGGAACTAATTTGGTTTCTAATATTTAGTCCTTCACTTATTGTTAAGTACTTGAATTCTTCTGTGCTATTCTTTAGTGCAGAAATGAATATGATTCTTAATTTCTTCATACTTTCCATTTAGATAGATAGATGGAGATGTACAACTATAGAAGTGAGAAGCTCTGTTAGACAACATACTTGTTTGATGAAAGATAAGTTTCTTAAAATGCATATATTTTAGTCTAGAGGAGATGGAATTTAAGTAATACTTCTGGAGAGGAATTAAAATAGGTGAAATATGCACAAATATTAATATACCTATCTTCTTTTATCCCTGTTGACGTTTTAGTTACAAGACTAGATGGTATGAAATGGAAATTACAGGTTTGCTAATCAGTCAGACCTCAGATCAAACTCACGCTTGAGCCTTTACTACAATCTTTTGGAATATTAGGCAAGTAACCTGATTTTTTTTTCCAGACTCAGTTCCCTAATAAGAAAATTATATCATCACCTTTTGTGTGTGTGTGTGTTGGGGGGAGGATGAGTGAAATAATAATGTATGCATTACATGTGTTCAATAAATGTAAGGTTTCTTTTCCCTTAACTAAGCCCTTATCATCTATTAACATCATGTGTTCCTCTGAGTCTCTGGTTTACTGGGTAGTAATGGGATTTACATAAGTAGGCAGCATATGATATTAAAAACATTGGATCTAGATTCAGGGGGCTTGAAGCCAAGTTCAGCCCCTGGTATCTTTTTGCTGTATGCTGGTGAGGTTTCCTGCTAGGTTGCAGATATTTGTGAGTTCTGATGACAAGAACAAATGGTCTTTAAAGCATAAGAACATTACAAAAACAGAAAACTTGATATTAATCATTATACCTAATTTTAGAGAGCTGAAAAATATTAAAGATTTATTTCTACCTTAAGTCTAGGCTAAATAACTGTAAACAACTCAGTTGCTTCCACTGCCTAACAGAGAACACTGAGCAAAAGTTCACTCATTACAGATTGGCCTTGATATCCATATCGTGATCTACTGTGGCACGTAGATTTCCTTGCGCACATATTCATGCTACACTGATTGACCTGCTTCTACTTGGGAACCAGACTCCTCAGATTCCGTGGTCTCTTGGCATCAAAGTTAGAACTTTGGAAGATGTTTTCCAAATTTGTGAGTGCTTTAGAGTAGTCATTTAACACTTGAAAGATATAAAATAATGATTTAGTTTTCCTGAAAAAGCTAAATGATCCTCACAAGATGCTATGAATTGGGCACCATTTTCTTTGACAGAGAGCCCAAAACTCAGAAAAATGAAAGTATATGTCAGAATTTATATTGTTAGTGGAGGTCTAAAAATAGAGCCCATTTTGCCTATTTTTTATAATGGAATGAAATGTTTGCAACTGGAATACCATAATACATATGGCACATTGTCTATGTGGCCACAGCATAGGTCTTTGACAAGAGTGCCTGACTTCTTCCCTCTTATGTACCCAAGCTGCATCCCTGGGCTCAGCACAGCGCAGTCTCACTATGTGGGTTTTGCTTATTAAGTAGGTGAAGAAGGTGGGTCGAGTGAGAGCTATGACAAAAGTGATTCTAAACCTAGAACAATGGACATTTCCTAAGCAATTGATAACAAACAAACAAAAAAATAGCAGCAACTGTTTGGAACAAAGATGTTCCATTATCTTGCTTTAACAAAAAATCAACTTAGACATGCAGAGATTTTTAGTCACGTGAATGTTCTAACTTAATTATTTATGTCATAAAAAAGATTCGGGGAAATTTATTAAAAGTCAAAAGTATAGTATCATATTTGGATAAAACCATTTTAAACGGAAACAAAATCTTGAATTCTGTGAGTTAGTTTATTCACTTCCACAGTCACTTACAGAGGTAGATACATGTGTGTTTTTTGGTTCTGTATGAGTTTGATAACTGTTAACAATTTAGGTTTATAAAAATCTTTAGGACATTTAAAGGTTTGCATGTCATTTAGCTTAAAAAGTAATCACACTTTGCCGTTCCTTCTTTGCCTTGCTCTTCCCCACCCATGCAGACACACATACAATCTCCTCACAGTCTTCAGTGGGGCATGTAAGGGAGCGGGGGGGGTAAAGAGCACTTATAGTAATAGTTACTCCAACAATGTGGTGAGCTAAGACCGGCACTGGCTGCACCCACAATGCTGATGATTGTGGTACATCAGTTAGGTGTTGAAGGTGCTAGGTATTCATACCTGATTAAGCTTGATAACCACACATCACTATATCACGTTCCCAATGAGAGTGTTAACAAATCATTTTGGTTTATTAACTAAACCTAAGCACTGCCATGTCTTGTTAGTATCAAGGGATATCATAAATTAGAATAATAGAGCCTTAAATTGTCAGAATTCATTCTTCCCAGGAGCACAGGGGAGAAATGTTATAACATGATTGCAGGCCCTAGTCAATGTGTAATATTGCCGCGGCTGAAGACTTTGGCAAGAATTGAAAAGGAACTTTTCATTGGCTACGCAACTGCTACTGTCAGAAATTACTGCCAAATCTAGAAATAAAGAAAGCACGTCCATGTAAGCAAAAAGGCATTGACTGGCCAGTATTGTTTTGTAGATTTTGAATAGGTAAAAGCCTTATATTAAAAATAATGGAATTCCTATTTTTTTAACAGAAGATGGAAATCTGAAGAGTTCCTGTTCTGTGGCTCTTACCTTTTATGCAGTGCACTGTTCTCATGCAACTGGCTGACTCATCCACTCACTAGACTTGTACTTGCTAATTCAACATTAACCTCTATATTAAGAGCTAGTTTTCTCAGAACAAGTAAGAAAGACATTAATTTTTTTTGTCTTCCCCCTCTATCCTACTACTTTGAAAAGCACCTTTCCTACATTTTGTTACTCTTCTAAAATTTCATCAGTATCTGGGACCAGTTGTTGCTGAGAACTGCTCTTATCTGAATCCCATAAGCTATACACAGACATTTCCTTTGGTACGTGAAGGGCCCCAAAATCTGGCAGCAGGACCTCTCCATTGGCTTGGAGAAGCCTGAAGGGGTCTCCCTGCCATGGCCTCATGCTGCCTGGAGTCTGTTAGGAGGAGTCTGACTCCAAATTTGTTTTGTCTCAGGGTCTAGTTTCATCTCTGCCTTTTTTCTTGCTTTTTCTAGCCATTGTAGGGAGACTGGATTATGTCCTGGGTGTTGAATTACTGGCATATACTTTGATCCTACAAGTCTTGTCTTTAATTTTTGTTAAAGTGAGCCTGTTTCATTTATCTTTAGTCCTAGGTCATGTCTCAATTATAGAGAATGATCCTTACTCCTAATTCATGACCTTTCTGACATGCCTGCTTTATTCCTGAGGTTGCCAAAGTGATCTCCTAATGTGGCCGTCCTGAAAAACCCATTGTCTCACTGCATTCCGTGTCTTCTGATATTTCTATTCATTTCTAATGCTCTCTGATGGCCTTTTGGAGCCTCGAATGGTGCATGTGTAGTCAACTCTCAGCCAAAGACCTAGGCTGGACTGACTCCAGAGACTGCTCCTGCCTTTACACTTCTTGAGTATCAGACTTAAGGCTTCTCTCTGCAGCTCTCTTCTCTCTCATACTCTGCATATCCCGCTGGCTCGGCTCCAATTTGCCTGACCTCCACTCTGTCCAGAACTCTTTCCTCGTGTTCTCCCTCCCTGTGCAAAGGGTCCCTGGTCAGACAGTCTGGGCAAACCTGGGCTTCAGTTAATGTATTCCTGTCCTTTCAGGGATGAGAATGCTAAACTGCCTGTTCCCTGATCTATGAACACAAATGCACAATCATAAATTGTGTCCAAGTCCAATGTTATAGTTTATGTGGCGGGTAAACAAATACTGTAATAATTATTTCATCATGATTGCATACCAGAATGGCACATTTCCTTTAAAGATGCTTTATTAATTTCTTCTAGTAATAGCCAAAACTTCATCCCAGTGATGATTCTTTCATACATGATTATTCTTTCTTTAAGGCCTACAATAGTAGTGATAATTTTGGAAAGAATCTAAGTCATCAATTCAATTATTTCAATAATAATTATTGTAAAAGTATTAATGTCTTACAAAATACCAGGTACTATACATAGCATTATATGTGGATTTCTTATTAACCTGGTAGGACTCAATAAGGTAGATGCTCTCCTCATTTCAACTATGACGGAAATGAAACAGAGAAATCAGATAACTCATGGTCTCACAGTTAGCTAGCATCTTTTGAATTCAAGAAAGAAACTCTGGGAGTTTGCCCTTAGAGCCCATCTTCTTGGCTGTTACATCACGAAAAGTGGAGTGAAGTAACAAACTGAGAAATGACACATTAGTGATCCATGCTAAGTAAAAAATTTTTAGGGAGAAAACTTTAAAAAACCACAAAATGGAATCACAATTAATATTTGTAAATAAAAATAAAAGGAGGAAAAAAACCATGTAGTTTGCTGATATGTCATAGTAAAGCAGGTACCACATTAAAATAGGCTTGGTAATTATTGTATGGAAGAGTGAAGTTACCAACTACAAATAACTCAAATTTCAAACTAATTTCTTATTGTGTCTTCAAAGGAAGAGACAGGAAACACAAATCCCCAAAACTGGAAGCAGGCAGATAGTTTGAGATTCCCTGCTTGTGAAGATTTGTAAATCAGGATGAATTTGTAACACACTTACTTAAGTAATTAAAGGAATTAACTATCACTGCTCAAGATTAAACTCCTTTTTATCTTGTCCCTGGTTTCTGGCAGGTCTATAAGGGGAAAAAAAATCATAAATAATGGAGAGAAGACAACTGGCCTTAGGCCCAGCCTTGGGAATGGTGGGAATGGTGGGAATGGCAACTCCTTGACCTTGAGCAGCTCATTTCTCCGCTTGAGCCCTCCTTCCTTTCATCTGCAAACAAGGATCTCAAATACGTAATCTTTAGAGCATCTTGCTGTTCTACCTTCTGTGTATAATTCAAATGAAATGAAGCAAAATCTAAAATATATTTCAGTCTAAAGTAAGTCAATCTAGTAAGTGAATACCACTTAATAGAATTATGTTGTAATAGATTTCATTATAAATCAATAATTAATAACCATCCTGGGGACTTAAAGTGGTCTCACAGCTATTCTAGAAAAGATTAATAATTGGCCCATTACACTGCCTGTACTCATTCAAATGTACTTTTACTAGCCCTTGTTTCAAGTTCTGTCCGTGAAGTTCTTGGAAATAGCAAAGTAACCATGGCAATTCATCTAGGATAGGTAATGGGGAAAATCTTGAGCGTGTGGACCTCACAGTGCCTTGCTAAAGTGGAAACTGTGATGACAGAGAAGTGAGAAAAAAATCTGAGTCAGTTTGCTGACTGGAACCACGTCGTCTCTCGGAAGCTGTGTGATATTAGGCATTATTTTAATTTGTTGAGCTTCAATTTTTGAGTCTTTGAAATAGATCGATAATACAAATCTGCATAGAAATTGGAAGATTGCTAATATTAAATATAAAGGGTTGAGAAAACTGTGTGGAACATACTAAGTTCTTAATAATTGGTTATTTTTTGTTCATCTTTTTTTAATTAGTGTAAAGACAAAGCCACTATTTTAATCGTGTGTGCTTTCTAACAACCTTATTGAGATGTCTGACATAAAAATTGTATATATGTAAGGTGTATGATTGGGTGTTTTGATGTATGTCTACATCGTGAAAAGATCACCGTGATCAAGCTAAAGAAATTAGAAAACTTTGTCTCAGGTATGAGAAGTGACATCCTGGAGGAAATCACATTTTAACTGCATTTTGAAATGGTGAAGTGCTTTGCTCAGTGAGAGAAACAGGAAGAGTACAACCATGGATCAGTGAAAAGTGTGCTGTAGTTTAGAGACTCATAGTGTTTAGGAATGTTGGTGGAGAGTGTGGAAGTTTGTGATTGGTGTAGATGATAGTGGCAGCTCAGTGCGGCATGAAGGAGTTTGTGCTAAATGAGATATGGGGAGCAACTTGGGGCCTGTCACACACCCAGCTTTGAATCTGCTATAAAAGGTTCTATTTTGAAATATATGTTCTGCCTCAAGTATTTATTCCCTTCTCATATACTGAACTATTTTTTATATTGAATTCTTTTTATCTATCCCCTATACAATCCCAACAGAAGGTAAGATATATAGAGTTGAATCTTTGTTTATTTTCATTATGTGACTGAGATGTAGCAGATATTCAGTGAATGTTGTTGAATACAAGGTAAAGACAGTTGTCACAGGGTATTTAGTGAGTGAAATATACTTTAAAGTTATAATTAAGAGAAATTATATGGCTCGTTCAGGAAACAAATTGATGAGAATAGATTATTGATTTAGGTTGTATTGGAAAGAGCATTGAATGGAGAAAGAAACTGACATTGTTTATATCTTCAGTGTAGAAGGACAACTTTTTATCTAAAACGCTAGCTCTCATTCATATTACAATAGCTCAGAACCGTCTCTCCTCAGTAAAACTCTCCACAGTGCTACCACTCAGCAGGCATGTCTGACTGAATTCTGGATTGAATTAGGAATGTTTATATTATAGGAATAGGAAATTTCTGCTTCCTCCTGTGATAGACAGACTAATGGTCTCCCAAAGATGTCTACATCCTTATCCATGGAACCCGTGAATATGTCACATGGCAAAGGGAAATTAAGAATTTGGATGGAATTAAAATTGTGATCAGCTGATTTTAACATAAGATAATTATGGATAATCCACATGGAATCACAAGGGTCCTTAAAAGTATAAGAGGAGACAGAAGCGGTGTTTAGGGAGCTGTTATATGAGATGAAGTCAATCTGCCCTTGCTGGCTTCGACAGAAGAGAGCCATGAGCCAGTGAATACAGACGGCCTCCAGAAGCTGGAAAAAGCAAAGAAAGCTATTCTGCCCTAGTGCTTCCTCAGGAGAATGCAGCCCCACCAAGACAGTAACCCAGTGAGTCCAGTGAGCCCTAGAAAGATCTGTGAAGAGAAGAGCCAGATGTGAAATAGCATTGAAAACAGTTTACTGAGAGGGGCTTTGAAAAAAAAAGATGACTCTATTGATTGTTTTAAGTTAGGAAAAAGTGAAGGTAGGCTTTAAAAACTGCATAGACTTGATTATAAAAATACTCTTCAAAGTATATATATTTTTTAGATAGTTGCTCGTTAGATGAAAAGCATTGCTGTATTATAGAAAGAGTGTTAGATTTGAAAGTCAGCTATTTTGCTTCTACTATTAGTTCTGTATTTTGGGGCTGCATGTTAGCCTCAGTTTCTATATTTAAAGGATACAAAATTTTAATGAACTAACATGTATGACTTCATGACTTTAAAGTGTAAAGTGTGATGCTTACTGTGAGGGAAAACTATTGTAAGTAATGGAAAGAACATTAATTAAATAGTCAACAGAGGAGATATCATTCATAAGAAAAAGAGCGCAAGCTTTACAATTACCATGCACTGGGTTTGAATCCTCACTCACCTTTGCCTAGCTAGGATCAATCAAGTTATTTACTCTCTGTGATCTTTTCATTTATCATTTGCAATAGGATCAACAACCCCAATTTTAAGTGTTGTTTTAGGGACATAATTGTAATAATGCTACTGGTTTCCTATACAATCCCTTGCCTTTGAAAAATCTTAACTGAAATATCCAAGCAAGTTTCTCTATATCTGAAGAGCTTAACTCTCAGTTCTTCATCTACATGAAGTGACTCTCATCCTTCTGTGAGAATTAAATAAGACAGCCTATGGATTTGCCTAACACAAATAGGTATTCAATAAACACAAAAAATGCAGAGTCGAAAGTCCACAGATTCCTAGCTCTGCCTAGAACTTGACACAGATGAAGAAACAGGTCAACATCTTAACCACATACCCTGATATTACACAATGCATTTTTATCTATTTCATAGAAAGTCAGAGTGTAAAACTGGCCTTCAGGATGGACAAGATGGGCACATGACACCCAGGAAATGTGGGGTGCAACCTGTTGGGAGCCTTTGGTGCTTGAAGCAGCTCCTACCATACAGGAGTAGCAACCAGGAAAAAGGAAGCTCTGATGTAGGTTGTAAGGTAATTAAAGATGAATTTCAAAATTGAATGAAAAGAACAGTGAAAGAAAGAAACCAAGAGAAGAAAGAAAATCAGAAGTGTGATTTAGATCATCTAGTTTCAGAGGGAAGGGAAGGATTAGAAAGTAACTGCTGTTGATGTTCTCATGTCGCTACCAACTCTCTGTAGGCCAAGGGTGTGTACCCTTAGTAGTGTGATACACCTCTTTGGGTATTCAGTAGAACATGTTGACCTTCCCTTACCAAATTCAAATGAATATTGGCATAGAACTGCAGAGGGTTTAAGAGTGACCTGAAGCCCATCCATGGACTGTAGGTATTCTTAATCAGGAAATTACTTGATGAACACAAATCATAGTTTAATAAATGTTCAGTGACATCAACTAAAAAACCTAATGTATCTTCCACAGACACGATGGGCTCTTTTATGAGGGTACGACAGGATTTTCCCTAAGTCTAGAATTCTGCTCTTGAAATCACTGCCAATTTGATCTCTGAGATTTTTTTCTTCCATTTGGTTTACCAAATTTCCAGCGATAGACCTATTAGAGGTTTAGTAAATTTCTTGGTAGGTTATACAGATATGTCTTTATTTAAAAACACTGAGCACCACTGATTTGATTTCAGAGATATTGATATTATAGTTTAACTCTGAGAAAAGTTTCCCCCATCTCTGATGGAGTCGGGAGTGTGACTTCAATGCTGCCTGGCTGCTTACAGATCCCAGTAAGTGCCTCTATGGACATCTCCCAAGCACAGATGCCTCCTTGCACATCTCCTGCACACAACTCCTTGAATTCTTAAACCTATGTACTTGGGCCAATCCCAAGAAAAGAGACCAATCCACCAGAAATTTTTATCAACTCTACCTTCACATGAACTTCCATTTTGGTTCAGTTCACAAGATCTTGACTATTTCCATCTGAATCAAAGTCACCACTAGATCCCTATGGCAGTCTCTTTTAACTTTTCTCCCTAACTTCCACCATTTCACCGTTCTTACTCATCACAGTGGTTTAACGGATCTTTCAAACAAGGATTAGGGTGAAACATAGGAACCAATATTTTGTAGGTCAAAATGTTGTAAAGTAGACGTTTCATGCAGTTTGAGACAAAACATCATATCATATCCTTTACTCAAAACCTTCTCATGGCATTTTATTGTTCCTAGAAGATGTCCCAAAACCCTATCTTGCTCTGTAGGGCCAACATGATATCGGCATTGCTCTGGTCATCCACACCATCTCCAACCACACTGCCTTAGTTCCCCTAGAAAGAGCCACATAGCCAGTTTTGCTGCTCCTTGAAAATTCCAAGCTGTTTCCTGCCTCAGGGAAGGCATTTGCTATTTATTTACCTGAGTGATATGGCTGGTGATATTTTAACATTTAGATCTCAGTTCAAATATAACCCTTTTGGAAATCATAGTTTTTTCTGTTGGCCATATTATCTATAATAGCTTTCCACCCCCCATCCCCACCCTAGCCCTCACTATCCATAATTTTTTATCATCTTATCCAACTTTAATATTGATGACTTTTTTCCCTACCTGCTCATCTGTATCTTCATTTTCTTGTCTCATTATTTGTTATCCCTGTAACAATGTGAACCCCTCAGGGCAGGGATTTGTCTCACTGACCACTCTAGTTCCAATACTAGGTGAGTATCTGACATATAGTAGGCACTTAAAAAAATAGTTGAGTGAATGAGTGAACAAATGAATGGCTCAATCAGAATATGAGGAAAATCAGCTCATTCTTTCAAATTAATTAATTAGCTAATTTTTAACCAGATTTTGCAGGGCATGAACTATGCAGAGGGCACTAAGCGCAGTACTCTAAGATCTGTACTAAACTAAAAACAGTAGACACCATCAGTGGATTCATAGATCATAGTTGACAAACACAGGTGCAATATAAAATGAAATGCTCTTAATACCCCAAGACAAATGCAGATAATTTGCTTTTGAGTTCAGAAACAAAGGGTAAATGTTTCAGCAAGATGAGTTATTTGGTGCATTCTGTCTATGTGAACAGTAGCCCATCTGCTATTTCAGGTTCTAGAAAGATTAATGTTGTAGCAAATTCCTGGGAGAATTGGATGGGAAAGAAGCCAGATGTAGGAAATCTAGCACTAAGTCATCAGCAAATAGTAAAAAAAGGATGAAAGAGTCAGTTGACTTGGAGATAAGGGGAACGTGTAAGAGGCAAGGCCCAACAGGCAGTTGGGCACATGGAATTAAGATAAATTATTTCATTTACACAGGAATTGATTCGGTATCAGTTATATTGGGTTTGTTTGACACTATAAATACTGTCTCTTTATAGCAATACAGCCATTTTGTGGTACAAGCTAGACTTTGGAAGAAATCCAAGAAAATTCACTTCATCTCACCCACAAGGTGATCCCGCTTTAGTCTGGGAGAGCAATAGAATTAGGACAAAGAGTCTATGCCATACTGATGTTAAAAACTGACCTCTAGTTTATAATTCCAAACAGCACTGAATCAACTAAGATATGCATTACTATTGAATATAATATCCAGCCAGATTACAAGTGCACAAACATCCCAAGATTATTAAATTTCAAATGTAAACTGGTGATGTAGAAAAGTCATTGAAGTACGCAAGGGCAAAAATGACATACCTATGTTTGTTTATCTGTGTTTTAGTAAGTAACTTCCACTCTCATCTCTGTCGTGGATGCTGTTGCCTTGACCCTTCTGGTGCATATCTCCAGATGTACATGTGCAAGAGTTTCTCTTGATTTTGTATTCTAGAATACGTATTCCAGAGCTAAAGGTGTATAGAATCAAGTTCTGCATGTAACTCCAGGTTATTAGGCCAAATTTATTCATTCAAGTACACGTCAGAGACCACATTGTCGGTATTCTTATGGTTTTACATGCCAATGCTTGCATAGTCTGTCATCTTAATTTTCTTATTTTTTAATCTGTTGAGGGTAAAATGCCCCCATTTTGGTTTTTAATTGCATTCTCCTTATTGCTTGTGAAGTTGACATCTTCATATATATGTAAATTTTATATAAAAATGTATAACTATTTCGTGGACATTTGTTTTCTTATCTGTGAAATGCCTGTCTATGCATTTGTCCTTTCTTCTACAGTGAAGTCCATCTTTTTTATTGATCTGGAGGGCTTTTAATATCCTGGTTATTTTGTTGGATTTACATATTACAAATATATCCCCTTAATTTGTGACTTTGCATTTTCACTTTCTTTATGGTGGCTTTTGATAAATGGATGTTCTTTATTTTCATATAGTCAGATTTTTAAACTTTACCTTTAACATTTGTTCTTTTTAAATCTTAAGAAAGTTTTTGTTATTTAAGTTCATAATTATGTTCTCTGATATTAATTCATTTTTTAAGTTTTGCTCTTCACATTTAAGTTCCTAGATGTATTGAAGTTTGTTTTTTGTAATAGAATAAGGTGAGAATAAATTTTAATTTTCTCATATATGTATGAGCAATTGTTCTGTTCTTTTGACTTGTCATTGTAGTCCCACTAAGACTAATGCAAGCTCTATCAAAAATCAAACACAGATTGATTTACATGTCCTCCATTCTCTACATTTTCAATTATCTGTCACTACACAAAATCACAGTATCTTAATTATATCTTTATAAGTTTTGATATCTCATACAGAAGCCTTATTTTCCCATATTTGAATATTAGTAAATATAGGCTCTTTGTTATTATGGGAAAAATTTTTGACTTGTTAATTTCCAGTTACACTCACACAAAAAAAAATCTGTTCTGAATTTATTGGAATTGTAATTAATTTCCATATAATTTTTTGTTGGGGTTACCATTTCTATGATATTGGGTGCTACTTATCATGACCTTGATATATCTCTCCATTTACTTAGGTTATCTTTAATGACTATAAAATAAAATTTATAATTTCTAAGGATATTATTGTATTTACACAAGAGGATCTTATTTAAGTTGCTATTGAAGATAGTATCCTTTTTAAACAACATGTTTTATAACTGTTGCTGGTAAATAGAAATGCACTTTACTTTTTCTGGTAATGATCATATATCTGAAAAATTTTTAAACCCTCTCATTAACTTCATAATTATCTATAGATTCCTTTGGAGTGCTATTTAGAAAAAGTATTTTCTGGGAATAAGAACAGATCATCTTCCTTTTTCAGTCTTTATAACTTATTTCATTTTCTTTTGTCTTCTCCTTTTTGTTAAGACTGTAAACTACACAATATGTTCCCAAAACTATGTTATATTAATACCTTTGAACTTCAGTTTTTTGGTATTACATCATGTTGTAATATCATGTTGTTATTAAGAAAATATAGAAACATGAGACATAGAAATTTGGGTTATGGTATAAATGTTTAAAAATGACATTTTTCCCCTTCCTTTACATATGCATAGAGAATAGTATTTGTGTTTCAAGTCTAATGGTTTCCCCTGATTATTCTAAATTAATACAGTTTCTTAGTTGTAAATCTTACACCTGGTAAAGATGGTGGAAGAAAGAAGGTAAACACACACACACACACACACACACACACACACACACACAGTGTCTAGGGAGAAAGAGAATATCCTGAAACTGCTTTGTTTCTCTGTATCCAATCATAAATCTTTTAAAGACAAGATAAATGGAAAGTTGTCTTAAATTGTTTTAGTTTAGAAGCACTCATAATTGTCCTAAATTTCTGCCTAATATTGGTGTTGAAGGAATATAACTTAAAATTTGCTTCCTATAAATTAAAGAATAGCAAGGACTGCCACAGAAAAGTAAAAAAATATGGAAACCAAACCTCATTTACATTGCCACATTCACTATAAACAGGCCCTTTGAGGAAAATCACTCTCTTATGTTTTTTTTTTTCTGGGTGAATCATAAGTAAGAATGGAATAAATGTTGCCTCTGGGATTATGAATTGAATCCTGTCAAAGAAAATTCCTATGATTTTCTTTGAAATCAGCTCTAATTAAGCTCTTTCAGGGGTCCTCTGTGAATGTTCAATTTTACTACAGTTTTGACTTTCATTAATTTGAACATTAGAGGAAAGAATTTTCAGAAACCATCTGAGCAAAATGCTCTTACAGCCGCAGAAGTGCTATTGAGTCTAATAATTAAAATCTGAAAGTAAAATGAGAAACATATTGGAGACCGAAAATATATAGGTATTCCAAATCACAGCAGCTACAAAGCCAATGTTCTTTATTACAGCAAAGTCAAAGTACTAAAGTGATTTCTATAACCTTAGGAAAATTATGAGGTTTTACATGTAACACTTCATATTTGCTCAATTGTTTATTCCACTTTTTATATAAGTCTGTTCTAATGATACCCTCTTTCTGTAGACACATGCAGTTTAGGTTAGAATTTTAAAAACTTCTAAAATTTTGGCACTGGATCCGGAGGTGGGCTTCCTTTGAGGGCTAGCAGGATCAGGAACGGGAGGGAAAGAGCATGGAAGCCAGAGCTCTGTTGCCGTTTTTTGTGGATGACTCATGGTATAGGCTGGTTAAAGTCACTTTGTTTCTTTTGCTCTGTGTTTTTCCATCTTTGAAAGGAAGAGGATATTGTATTAGGATGGTCCATGACATCCCTTTAAAATTACGTATCAGTATAATTGGCACAAAACAAAACACAGAACCAATCAGGTAAGGCTCAACCACCTCAGATCTAATATGCAGACACCAATAGATGTTGGTCAGTCCCAGGCAGCTCAATGGTGAGAAAAACGGGAAACCTGCCTTTTTATCACTCACTTCACGATGCCTATTTCAGTTTTTGTTTGTGTGGCTTTGCTATATCCCTTTTTCCAGAAAATCATCTTGGAGTGATGTCTTACCTTTGTAAGACACCCTTGGGTCGAGAAAGTCTAAGGTGGTGTTTTCAACGAATATGCAGAGCTCTGTTGAGTGTAGTGGTTATTAAATTGGCTCCAGAGCTATAGAATCTCTAGTTGGTTCATCTTTAAAATGGCATTGATGATCGCAATAATAATACCGACTTACTGATGTTCTAACAGCTAAGATGATGCATATAAAGTGAGGCTCATAAACATTAGCTGCCATTATAATAACAATTAGCATTTCCCAGAGTGCTTAATAAAATTCAGACTTCTTGGTCTCATCTCAGAGTCTGAAGGGATAAGGTTGAGGCGTGTATTTTTTTAGCAAGCTCTCCAGGTGTTTCAGATTCATACTCATTGGATTATTTTTAGTCAAACACACATACGCAAAAGAAGAAATAGGACCAAATTTTTCTTTCGATCTTGGCCAAAGGAATAAAATGAGCCCTTGCAACTGCTTTGTGGCCCAACTCAGTTCACCAGAACAATGGGGCCCACCTATCCAAAACATACAATCTTACAGCATTTGGTTGTGCACACTTGCTCGTATCTCCTTCTGGAATATAGGGGTGTAGCTGTAGTAACAAATAGCCATATGGGGCCTCCTGTGTGCAGAATCATGAATCCTACCAGTGATCCCTTCTCCATTGCATTAGGATTAGCAGTTTTATATGAAATGATACTTAGGTCATTGTCATTTATTGAACTTGAATTCTGCTCCAAACTCCCAGTGTGAACTTGGTGTATGTGACTTTTCCAAGTGTAGTCAGTTTTCAAAGTTACACAGTTGCTCTCTCATGGGTCGTAGTGTGGCAGGAACAAGTCAATATGTGGAATATGCCTCACAGAAGCTCCTCCTCTGTTCCTCATTTAAAGCAAATCACACCATCCAAATCATTTCCTTTCCTAGTATTAGTGATTTCTTTTCATTTCAGTGTCAGGTAATTTATTATGTCAAAATAGATAAAGCCAGCACTGTCAGAGAAGATGGTTCAAGACTATATTATCATGCAGACTGATTAGAAAGGAAGCCCTTTTAGAAAGATAGCATTTAGTTATCTTTTAAACATCTTTTTTGATGTGGGAAAAAATATAGTGAGGATGATTGCAGATCATCTTCTACCAACACTTTAAATTACTAAAGGAAAAGGCAACTTACCTGAATCAGTAAGAAATTGACTGGGAAATTCATTTTTATTCGCCATATTTTGTCTTCTGAGGTCCTTAATAGAATAAAAATATCTCAATTTTTCTGCACAAAGTAGGAAGACCATGGCTGAGACACTGAATCATAGGTATTTGCAATAGGCAACATCTGCTGTTGCCTAGGGGTGGACCGGCTGGGATTGAGTATGAGATGGCATTGAATCTATAAATCAGTTTGGATACAACTGACATCTTAAAAGTATTGAGTCTTTCAATCTATAAAAATTGTATGAACTTCCCTGTATTTAGTTTTTCTTCAATTTCTGTAGTATTTTATGGTATAGGTAAAGTATGGGAGTATGGAATTCATGAAAAGGTATAAAGGTTTTCCAAGTCTTCTGGTTGGTTGATTCTTAGGTATTTAATGTTTCAAAATAATATTTAATATGGCATAATATCTAAGTTATTTCCTTTTTTTGTTGTGGGCATATAGAAACACAAATGCTTTTGCTTTATTGTCCTTGCACCTAGCAATCATATATTTACATATTAAATCTAGTTATTTGTGGATTCCTTTAGGTTTTCTCTATATGTAATCTGAAAAAAAGTTTTTTTTCCCAATCTTGCCTCATTTGTGAACCCCAGAAAAAAATCTTTTCAATACTTCATAACTCAATGTGATACTTACTTTTTTATAGGTAACAATTACACAATGAAAAAGTTTCATTTCATTAATGTGAAGAATGATTTATCATAATTAGTATTACATATTAGCAATTTCTCTTTCTGCATCTATTGAGATATCACATGATTTTTCCCCCTTTTTATCCATTATACAATCACATTGTCAAATTGCATGAATTTAGTTTGCTAAATGTTAACCACCTTTTGTTCCTGGAATAAACTATACTTTGCCTTGATGTATTATGCTTTTGGTGAATTGTTGGATATGATTTGCATTATATTGTTTAGGAGTTTTGCATCTGTGTTTATTAGAGAAAATGATCTGCAAATTCTTTTTTCTTATAATATATCTACCAGATTTTGATATCAAGTCTCATCACGTAAGAAATGTTACTTCTATTTCATTCTCTGGAAGGTTTTGTTTAAGAGCTGTATTATTACTTCATTAAATGTTTGCAAGAATACATAAGACTAGCCATTTACACATGGAGCTTATTTGTTTAGAAGGTTTCAAATATGAAGTAAATTTTAAAAATCAAACAGTGGAGATTTTTATCTCTTGCAGTGTCAGTTTTGATAAATTTCATAGATCAGAAGACTTACAGGGTTGCAAAACATTAATTCTCTGAAACTGATATATAGATTAAATGAAATCCTAGACTGGTGGGGTGTTTTTGCATGTGGAAATTGACAAAATGATTCTGCAATTTACTTAGAACTGCCAAGGGCCAATGATAGTCAAGTTAATCCAAAAATAAAAGCAAAATGGAGGGTTTACATTTTCAAACTTAAAGATCTTTTAAAAATTTGAAACCTTTAAAAATAGTAGTAAAGGGAGTAAGATGTTAGTACGTGATAGACCAATTGAACACTAGAACAGAAGAGTAAAGCATTAAATAGGTTATTTGTCAAACAAAGTATTAGTAGACATGGGGACTGGAAAGCTATGTTCATACACAAGTTTAGTTACTGTGGTAGTTAATTTTATGTGTCAGTTTGACTGGGCTGAGATGCTCAGACAGCTAGTGAAACATTAATTCTGGGTGCATCTGCGAGGGTGTTTCTTGGTTCTGGACCTTCAGACTCCAAGACTGACATCAGTGAGCCCTGTACCCTTCCCTCCACACACACATTCCTTCTCAGACCTTCCACTTGATCAAATTATACCACTGGTTTTCCTGGTTCTCCAGCTTGCAGACAGCAAATAGTGGGACTTCTCAGTCTCCACAACCATTTAAGCCACCAACAGTAAATCTCCTCTCATATGCCTATATATATATATATTCTATTGCTCCTGTTTCTCTGGAGAACTTTAATATAGTCATATTCTACTTGTATAAGATTTGAAACCAGTCATTTCACTTTTTTAGATCTCAATTTCTTTACCATAATATGAGAATAATGATGGAACCTATATCCTAGCATTTCTGAAAAGATAAAACAGCAACAAAAAAATATCCAGGGTTCAGTATAATGAATAGGCCATGCTAAATGTTTAATGAAGTTCATTATTTCTGTAACTATAATTATTGTTTGAAACATACTCAGCTCTCTAATCGATAGAGACCTTTCATTGTAGCCTGAACTCTGTATCATGACTTCCTCCAGAATTACCATGCTCACTTTTGTTTACACCCAGCGGGACTATTTCTCTCAATGATATTTATTATACAGTACTCTTTGAAGGGTGTATACTTTGTTCTCTAAGTTGACTGTACCATTCACTCCAGAAGTAAGAGTGATGTTCATAATGTAATTCAACACAATATGTGCTGCTGATATTGAAGATGCTAAACAACTGTCTGTGGTACATATCATAGTTGCAGTGTTTTGTCTGAAAAATCTATTTAGATATCTGTTTAGACTAACATATGGTTCCTGGATGGCTCATTTGGTGGGAAATAAAAATGTTTGTATTATGTAGAGTGTCTTATATGACAAACATTTCAGAAAATATCTGTGGCTTTGTATTAATCCAAATAGAGGCATGATAATCTTTGCTTATTCATCTCTTGATTATGTCTGAATTTCAGCAAAAGAAAGGAACTCGGGGATTTATACTGAAGGTAGAGAAAAGGAGTATTTTCCAGAACAATGAGGGAAAAGTTTATCTAAAAATTTACTAAAAAATTGGCATTCTTACTAAATCTTTACCATGATGTTAGTTTGGGAAAAATCCCTTTTTACAGGTGGACCTTGCATATTATCTAACTAAATCATTGGTCATTAACACATATGACTTATATCAACATTTGGAATGTTCACATATTAACTGATTTTACAAAATAATATTTAAATACTTTGTTTCAAGTAATACTTTTATTGGTAGCGGGAAACTGATGAAGTTATAGGGTAGCAGTCAGAAACCTCAGATGCCTGCATCAAGATTCACCTCTCTCTAATCCATTTCCACATGGCTCCCAGGGTGTTCTCCAAAAATGTAAATGATCGTATAATTTCCTGAACAAAACTACGTAATGGCTGCATTTTAGAACTAAGATAAATTCCAGTCTCCTTGCAGTATTCAGTGACGATCAAGTTCTAGCTTTTATGTCTCCAATGTCACACATCACCACTACCTAAGACCCCCCTGCTTTGACTGGCTGATCTGCACCTGTAAGTCTGATAGAAAGCCAGAGGGTGTGTACGTACAGGTGTGAGGTGTACAGGTTGGCAGTGGTGCCACATGCCACTGGGTTCCCAGTCCCTCTGTGAGCAGGCAAAGCTACCAAAACCAGCACACTTGGGAAATACATGCAGTAAAACCCAGTGCCAGGTGTCCTCAGGAATTCTAGAATATGAGAAGGGGAGTCAAATAACTTAACAACAAAGTCCAGGTCATATTAGCAACTGGGCAGAAGGGAACGGAAGGAAGGCCCTAAGACCTTGGGACACACCACTTAATCATTATCAGATACTGACTCCCAAGTGGCCACATTCAGTGCTGGAAGCTAACTGAGCCTTTTCTTTTCCATCAAGAAAAGATGGAAAGACAAAGGGGCTTTGATGGCTTTGTTTTGCTTGTAAGCATCAATAAAGGCCTAACGATTCATGGGAATCTGTGTCTTAGGAATACACTCGAGGCTAACCATGGAAGTGCCTTCCAAGACTGCCCTGACCTAAAGAGAAATTACTAGGAATAGACTCTAAATTGACTAAGGCAGCTATGGAACTAGAGCCAAAAGAAACAGATAATCCTGATAAAAGCAGGAAGGAAAGCAGAGAAGGCACATTTAAAAAACTGCAAGGCTTACGTTTTGAGTACATTAGCAACATGAGAAGAAACTACAGACTCATGAATCTAGGAAATCTGGTTTAATATCTCTTCTTAAGAATAAAATAAAACCCATCTGATTTAAAAATGGGGAAAGTAGAAGAGGTTGAGTGAAAGTACAATAAAGCACATCCTATAAAAAGATTTAAAAAAAACCTTCTAACCCACTGTTTTAAAACAATTAAAGAAATTTAAGAAAGTGATAGAATTTTGAAAGTGCGACATAAACTAGAATTACAAATTTCAAAATTAAGACTAAACAAAATGAAGATCTAATAGAAGAGCCAATAGAACTAAAGGAGAAAGATATAATTTCAAAAATGAAGGTTACACTTCCAGAAATATGAGTAAATGAATACTTAAAATAGTGCCTCCAGTAAAAGAGAATGTAGAAAAGAAGACAATTGGTTTAAATGAACTTATTAACAATGAATAAAAATATTAAAGTGATATCAGAAAAGTGAGGGATTTAAGAGAGAGGAAAGTCAATCATAAAAAAGGGGTTCTAAGGAATTCCCAAATGATGAAGGAGGAAACATTACAAAGCATAATTTAATAAAACTTACCTAAAACCGAGAATATTTGATTCTAAATATTAAAAGCAAGCACCACTCTTTTAAATAACATTATTTGACTTTAAAAATTAATAATAAAAATATTGGGGGGCATCCCAGATCCTCCAAAGGCAAGTTACTAATAATGGAACAAAAATCAGATTGACATCAGTATTTCCAATAGCAACACTTTGCAACCTATAAAAAAATAAAATAACAATCATCTTACTGGAAAAAGTTCAACAATCTAATAGGAAAATGTGCCAGAAATAGAATAACTAGTTCACAATACGAAAGAAAAATAGTCAAATGATCCTGAAACACTTGGAAAGACCCTCAAGAGTGATAAAAATTAAAACTACATGAAATACAATTTATTAATTTTTGGTAAAATTTTGAGTTTGTCCACATATTATGTTTGCAAAGCTACTAGTAAACAGATTTCTCTCATCTACTGCTGGTTATGAGCCAAAGGATATAAGCTTTATGGAGGAGAATTTGGCAATATGTAGCAAATTCAATATGCTTTCTTTTTTGATCAAATAATTTCACTAGCACAAGTTTGTCACAAAGGTACACTGCCCAAAATATCAAAAGTTGTATGTACAAATCTACTTACTGGGGCACTATTTGTATTAGAAAAGGCTCGAAGCAAACCTAAATGTTACTTCTACAGGGAAAGTGGAAATGGACAGTTACAAAATAGAGTACTATGCAGATGTGAAATTAGGGATATTTGGATAAATTCTTGTAATAAAAACAAGGTAAAGAAAAGTATCTATACTTTCTTATTGCTTTTCTGAGAATGGGGCCATTCTTCAATAAAATAGTAACAGTATGATGTCTAGAAAACCCACATTGGAACACAAACCAAAGATAATTGAATCAATAAGTTCATAATTTCTTTAAAGCAAAATAAGATAAAACTGTATTGGCCACCATATCAAGAGGCTAGGGAACCTAGTCCTTATTTTGAAAATAAAGTATCTGTACTGTTTTTCCTTGTCAAACTATTCCTGAGGATAATCAAAGTGCTGATGGAAAGTAGTTTTTTTTTCTTTCCAGAAGTATTACAGAAAATATATGAAAAAATAATGATAAAATTATAACATTAACATTTCACAACTCCTACTCAGATAATGGGTGGAGACAACAGTCATCAATGGCTGGTAACATCATAGAAATGAGATAACCAGGCAATGTGTGCATTCTGATGGAAATACAACATACTACCCATGAAGTAGTCAGCCTATAAAACCTAATCAGAAGCTAATCAAGTTCCCAGATGTTATTACCAAACTAGGAAGAATACACAGGACAGCAGAACATAATAAAGAAATCCACATAGATGCAACCACAAAATGAGCTGCCATGTTAGACACAGAAATTACAAAAAATAACAAACAGCTGAAGGAGGGGAAAAAAGTAACATTTTTAAAAAGGCACAAGACATGTTGAGTATTTCTAATACATGAACTTTATTTCTTGTATTTGTTGAATCTTCATTCAAACAAGAAAAAATGATAAAAATATGAGAGATAATAGAAGAAATTGAAGCGTGTTGGGATATTTTAGGATATTAAGGGAATATTGTAATTTAGATGTCATGTGGCATTTTAATCATGCCTTAAAAGAGCCATATTTAGAGATACACAGTGAAATACTACAAATAAGGTGAGGTGGTAACAGAAGGTTGCTTCAAATCAATCCAATAGTGGGGTAACTGGGGCTATCGCTAAAACAAGACAGGTCATGACTTAATGATTGTCAAGACTAGGTGATGGGTGTGAGTCTATTATATTCTCTCTACTTCTGAATATATAAGAATTCGTTTCATAGAAACAACAAAAAGAGAAAATGTATGGAATTAAATTGAACTCATGTCCTACTTCAAGCACTTATTAGTACCATCCATGAATATTTCTTGCTTAGGAAATGCTTGCTCACTCTAGAACAAGGGGATTTTTATTAATAACTGCTCAGATATTCACTGGGGGAGCAGGTTCCATAGCCCTCTAATGCCATTGGCCAGAGCTAGTCACATAGCCCTACCTATCTACAAAGACTTTGGAGATACAGTATCTCACATAAAAAGGAAGGAAATGAATGGGAATGGGTATTGTTAGCACTAGCAACATTTACAACACCATTTCAGTGGATCTTTAAAAGCAAGGAACATTTTCTGAAGCATTTTAGAATGTACTGTCTCATGCAACTCTCTAAGCAGTCCTGGAAGACTTATACAGGCTATATTCTTATTCAAACATGAAGAAAATGTTGTTAAGGATTTCATAATTTCATTCAGTAAAACAAAACATATATTCAGGACTTCTGACTTAGCACATTTCTTTCCATCTTATGTGTTTGTGTAAGAATTAAATAGGTTTATATTGGGAATTGCTTTGTATGCTGCCAAGCATTAAGTGGGTTAGTTAATTTCTCTCTTAAGGAAAGAGACTCATTAGTGTTTCTCTGTGCCATATGTGGGGGAAGCTTGGTATGCTTTGGAAACATGGTGTTGAAAAATCACGGTGAAATCCTGTTACTATGGGCTGGCAAGGACCTCCTTTGCCAAAAAGAGGAATTTCCTTCCCTTCCTATGACCATGATTTTGCCTTGCTCTCTTCCGTTTAATTAACAGCTGAGTCTGTAACTTGGGGTCTCAATCCAATAGAACAATTAGCCTGAAACAGTCCTCTGTGGTGCTCAGAGAATAAATAGCCATAAACCAGGGCCAAGTGTTTCCAGAGGTGAGAGTCCCACAGCCATTTCCCAAGTCCCTATAACAGATGGCGGTCTTCCGTGGCACCCCAGAGAAATGGTTAGCACCAAGGCTTTCTGGGCCTTTTCAAAAACAGAAAGAAACAGAGAATTTGCTTGAATTGTGTTTTTGAAGAGACATTGCCTAAAGCAGATAAATGAATAAATAAAGAAAAAACATAAAAGCTAACAGTGGGTACAGCATATTCATTGTCATTTGCATGAGTGCTCAAAGCCATAAAGTGGATGAAAGACAAGCAGAACCCTATCTTCAGTGAAAGCCTCCCCTTCCATGTGCCAAGAACTTCCACATTTCCAGATTCTTACTGACAGTGCCCCCTCTGGACAGGAGTCTGTGACACTCTTACCTGTGTTTAGAGATTTCGTTGAGCATCTAAGTACCAAATATTGTCAGCCTGTGAAAGCCTTTTTCAGTTCCTTTAGCTGTAAGAAGACCCTTCTCTCCATAGTTCCTAAATAGCCCTCAGTAATCTGTGCCTAATTATTGTACTTCTTATAAAAAGAATTGCTTTGATTGCACTTAGCTCCTGACATACTTGTCCATGCTACTTCATGTAAGTTTCCAGAGGGAGAGCATGATATTTGTTTTTCTCTGCTTAGACTCTACCACATCGATGATTAACAGTATAGACCAGTGAATGAGCAGTGAGTGGATAATCATACGAATGATGGAATGGAAAATTAATGAATGAAAAAAAGTCCTTAAAAAGAAAAAGATGAAATCTCAAACATAGCTGACATACACTCAAAACCTTACCCTTTAGAAAATGAAAATGTGTGTGCATGCCTAGATTTCCCAACCAAATGATTTCAGTACCAGATGTGTTCTGAGAACTCAAGAGTTTTCTGCTTTCATTTATATGGAAGAGAGAAAAATATAGTGAAAAACTGATTTCACATCCTTCCTAATCCTTCACATTTTAGCACAAATGCCCAGTGGTTTGGACTGTCATGTGTTGTGCCAGTTCTCACTTGGAGGAAGCATTAGAATATGCAGTTCCTTGCTTAGCAGAAAATCAACCTATTCAAGATTTAAGAACAGGTCTGACTGAAAAATGACATTTGGCTTTTTGGTGGAGTGAACAATGTCCCTTCTGAATCTGGAAAACTGTCTACCAAGCAGTCGTGCTTCTCTTTAGAGGGTCTCTCTTTGCTGATTGTGTGTCTTTATTAAAATGCCAATTAAATTTCCATATTCATATACCTTTTTTTCCCACATAGTTTTTAAACTCACTTAGGATGTGGGTTGTAGCCTCATATTCCTTCAATCTCCACAGAAACACAAAGAATGACTTGCATATTGTTGCTGGTCAATAAAATATTTGTTTATAAATTGATAGTATGCACCAAATGTGTTCCTAAGGATTGTTTAAGAACTGATGTTGACTTTCAATGTGGGACATTATTACTAAATATATATATATTTAATTTTACTAAATATATATATATTTAATTTTATTAAATATATATGTATGTACTTTTGATTTTTCCTGTTGGCCCAGTAGATAAGAAAATTGCTCTTATTTTAACTTCAAATAGCTGGGGAAATATGTAATACAAAGTTTTATTTTTTTATTCTCTTACTAATATATTTTTATGTTTTTAATACTAGTATGAGCAAAGAATATGAGTCAAAACTTCTTGAGATTTATTTGTATGTGTGACTTCCTCTTAGTGATATCTGCTATTTTATTTGTTCAGATTATCTTCTCCTTGGAGGCTCCGTTGCTTCTTGTCTGGAAGGGATTGATTCTACTCTTTACCCCATCAAATGCAGGGAGGGATGCACTGTTCAGACGTGGCTAATCAGAGGACTTCAAAGTGATGGCTAGAGTGAATGGACTGTCAGATATAGGCATGACTAAACTCCAATCAGAGTAACTATATGCTTTTTCTCTTACACCAATTAGAAAAGATTATTTCTCAACTGAGGCAAATAAACTGGCAGGACAGAAGATGGATGACATCAGCCATCTTGCTCATCAAGTAGAGAGAGACTGAGGAAGGTAGGCAGAGTCTAGGTCCCATCATTGGAATCCTTCACTACAGTAGTGATAAAGCCCCTCTAGACTCACTATTCACATGACCAGATAAATTTCCCTTTATTGGTTAGCTGGTAATGTATTGGTAAAATAGATTGTTGCCAACTGCAACTGAAAGAATCTTAATAAAATATCTCTAAGATTTCATTGTTTCTAATATTCACGTTTTCTTTCAAGTGCTAACATTTATAATCTTGGTGTAGTACAATCGATGGTTTTTAGTATTGTGTCGTACTTAACTGTCACATTTTCCTTCTTAATACACAAAATAATGACATGCCTTTCAACTAATGGTATCTTTGATTTGGTGAATAGAATCAGTGTTCTATCAGCATGTCACATATACTATCAAAGGAAATGCATCCTATGTTGCTGTACTACCCAATACTGAAGTCACTAGTATTTGTTTTCTTATCGGAAAGATGGCTAGTTTAAACTGACGTGTGTTTTAAGTACAAAATACATCAAATATCAAAGGTTTTCCATGGACAAAATAATTTAAAAAACCTAAAGCCTCAACCAAAAAACTGTTGGAACCAATCAACAAATTCAGTACAGTGATGGGATATAAAATAAACATACAGAAATTTAGTTGCATTTCTATACATTAGCAATAAAATATACAAAAAAGAAATAAAATCCTACTCACAATAGTATCAAAAGCAAAAAACTGTTTAGGAATAAATTTTTTTTTGGAGTTGATATATGGTTGCATTTAATAAACATTTCTCTGCATGTATTTTATCACACTAATGAATATAATTAATTTATGACATCAAGCTATGATTCTATTTTTATTTTTTTGCATTTTTTTGTGGTATCATTAATATACAATTCCATGAGCAACATTATGGTTACTAAACTCCCCCCATTATCAAGTCCCCACCACATACCCCATTATAGTCACTGTCCATCAGAGTAGTAAGATGCTGTAGAGTCACTACTTGTCTTCTCTGTGCTATACTGCCTTCCCTGTGCTGTCCACCCAAACTACATTATGTGTACTAATCATAATGCCCCTTTTGCCCCTTATAACTCCCTTCCCACCTGCCCTCCCCAGTCCCTTTCCCTTTGGTAACTGTTAGTCCATTATTGGATTCTGTGAGTTTGCTGTTGTTTTGTTCCTTCAGTTTTTGCTTTGTTCTTATACTCCACATATGAGTGAAATCATTTGATACTTGTCTTTCTCCACCTGGCTAATTTCACTGAGCATAATACCCTCTAGTTCCATCAATGTTGTTGCAAATGGTAGGATTTGTTTTCTTCTTATGGCTGAATAATATTCCATTGTGTATATGTACCACCTCTTCTTTATCCATTCACCTACTAATGGACACATAGGTTGCTTCCATTTCTTGGCTATTGTCAATAATGCTGCGATAAACATAGGGGTGCCTATTGTCTTTTTGAAACTGGGCTGCTGCATTCTTAGGGTAAATTCCTAGGAGTGGGATTCCTGGGTCAAATGGTATTTCTATTTTGAGTTTTTTGAGGAATGTCCATACTGCTTTCCACAATGGTTGAATTAATTTACATTCCCACCAGCAGTGTAGGAGGGTTCCTCTTTCTCCACACCTTCGCCAACATTTGTTGTTGTTTGTCTTTTGGATGTTGGCCATCCTCACTGGTGTGAGGTGATATCTCATTGTGGTTTTAATTTGCATTTCTCTGAATGATTAGTGATGTGGAGCATCTTTTCATGTGCCTGTTGGCCATATGAATTTCTTCTTTGGAGAAGTGTCTATTCATGACCTCTGCCCATTTTTTAATAGGGTTATTTGTTTTTTGTTTGTTGAGGTGTGTGAGCTCTTTATATATTTTGGATGTCAACCTCTTATCAGGTATGTCATTTATGAATATATTCTCCAATACTATAGGATGCCTTTTTGTTCTACTGATGGTGTCCTTTGCTGTACAGAAGCTTTTTAGTTTGATATAGTCCGACTTGTTCATTTTTGCTTTTGTTTCCCTTGCCCAGGGAGATATGTTCATGAAGAAGTTCCTCATCTTTATGTCCAAGAGAGTTTTGCCTATGTTTTCTTCTAAGAGTTTTATGGTTTCATGACTTACATTCAGGTCTTTGATCCATTTCGAGTTTACTTTTATGTATGGAGTTAGGCAGTAATCCAGTTTCATTCTCTTACATGTAGCTGTCCAGTTTTGCCAACGCCAGCTGTTGAGGAGGCTGTCATTTCCCCATTGTATATCCATGGTTCCTTTATCATATATTAATTGACCATATATGCTTGGGTTAATATCTCGGCTCTCTAGTCTGATCCACTGGTCTGTGGGTCTGTTCTTGTGTCAGTACCAAATTTTCTTGATTTCTGTGGCTTTGTAGTAGAGCTTGAAGTCGGGAAGCAAGATCCCCCTGCTTTATTCTTACTTCTCAGGATTGCTTTGGCTATTCGGGGTCTTTTGTGGTTCCATATGAATTTTAGAACTGTTTGTTCCAGTTGGTTGAAGAATGCTGTTGGTATTTTGATAGGGATTGCATTGAATGTGTAGATTGCTTTAGGCAGGATGGCCATTTTGACAATATTAATTCTGCCTATCCAAGAGCATGGGATGAATTTCCATTTATTGGTGTTCTCTTTAATTTCTCTCATGAGTGTCTTGTAGTTTTCAGAGTATAGGTCTTTCACTTCCTTGGTTAGGTTTATTCCTAGGTATTTTATTCATTTTGATGCAACTGTGAATGGAATTGTTTTCCTGAATTCTCTCTCTGCTAATTCATCATTAGTGTATAGGGATGCAACAGATTTCTGTGTATTAATTTTGTATCCTGCAACTTTGCTGAATTCCGATATTAGACCTAGTAGTTTTGGAGTGGATTCTTTAGGTTTTTTTATATACAATATCATGTCATCTGAAATCAGTGACAGTTTGGCTTCTTCCTTACCAATCTGGATGACTTTTATTTCTTTGTGTTGTCTGACTCATGGCCAGGACCTCCAGTACTATGTTGAATAAAAGTGGGGAGAGTGGGCCTCCTTGTCTTGTTCCCACTCTTAGGGGAATAGGAATAAATTTAATCAAGAAAGTGAAATATCTGTACACTGAAAACTACAAGACTTTGATGAAAAAAATTGGTGATGACATAAACAAATAGATGATATCCTCTGTTCATGGATCAGAAGAATTAGTACTGTTAAATTGTCCATACTACTCAAAGTAATCTATAAATTCAATGCAATCCCTATAAAATTCAAATAATATTTTTTACAAAAATTGAAAAACATCCCTAAAATTTGTATGGAACTACAGAAGCCTCCTAATAAAGTGATGCTGACAAGAAAAATGCTGGAGTCATCAAAAGTCCTGGTTTCAAACTATATTGCAAAACTATAGTAATTAGAACAGTAGGGTACTGGCGTAAGAACAGATACATAGAATAATGAAACAGAATACAGAGCCTAGAAATGCCACCTCCCTGCATATACAGTCAACTATTATTTAGTAGGGTAGCTGAGAACCCTCAATAGAGAAATGGTAGTCTCATCAACAAGTGGTATTGGGAAAACTGGATAACCACATGCAAAAAATAAAATTGAGCCACTATCTTACACCACTCACAAAAATTAACTCGAAATAGATTAAAGACCTAAACATAAGACCTGATACTATAAAATTCCCAAGAGAAAGTATGGGGAAAAAGCTCCTTAGCATTGATTTTGGCAATGATTTTTTGGCTTTGACACCAAAAGCACAAGCAATAAAAGCAAAATCAACAAGTACGGATATATGAGACTAAACAGCTTCTGCATAGCAACAGAAACAATCAATAAAATGGAAAGGCAGCCCATGGAATGGGAGAAAATACATAAGGATAAGGGTTAATATCCACAATATATGCAGAATTCATACAACTCAGTAGCAACAAAATAACCTATTTAAAAATGGGCAATGGAACTGAATAGACATTTTTCCCAAGGAAGATACCCAAGTGGTCAAAAGGTTTGTGAAGAAATAGATGCTTGGTATCATTAATCATCAAGGAAATGCAAATCCATATCACAATGAGATATCACCTCATACCTGTTAAAATGACTATCATCAAAAAGATGAGATAAGTGTTGGAGAGGATGTGGAGGGAAGGGAGTCCTTGTGCAGTTTATAGAAATGTTTATTGGTAAAACCACTATAGAAAACAGTATGGGGGCTCCTAAGAAGTGAAAAACATAATTACCCTATTATCTAGCAATCCCACTTCTGGGTATAAATCCAACAGAAATTACTTATTTTGTATAAATAGCTTGTTATTTATAAAAACAAGTATATGAAAAACATAAAAAGTAATATAACAAATAATTGGGCATCCAACTTATAAAATCAACAAAATTACATTTTCTTAATATTAAAAAAAATCACAAAAGTGTTAAAATCCCACTTTCCTGCTTATTCCCCTGTTTCCCTACCAAGTGATAGTTACTATTCTACAGTTATGTATTCTTCCCATCTGTATTTTTATGTCCTGAATGCAAATATATAAAGCCATAGAAATACACAGTATTAATTTTGGGGAGGTAATTTTTCTACAAATTGTGTAATTTATCTGCATAAATTGTTCAACCCAATACTAAGCATTGTTTTTAAAATCTCCTATTAGCACATTCATTGAACAGCTATATATCATAAATTTGAATGAGCATATCATGTTTTATTTTTTTCCTGTTCTCTCCCAATAGATTTAAGCTGCTTTCAGTTTGCATTTGGATGAAATACTGTGTAACAGTGAACATAATAGACAAGCCTCTTGTATATATGGTATCTTTTGGATCTATTCTGTTCTGGCCCCACAGCATTGGCTTGTCTTTCTCAGCCTTCTTTGCTTAATAGGACTTCTCTTCATAAATTATGACCAGTTGAGTGACTCAGGACTTTTACTGGACCTTTCTTCTATATCACTAGCTGCTTATGTGATCTCCCTTCTGTGCTTCCCAGATTCCTAGGGTAACTAACCATAGTAGGATTCCTCATCTAACTAATCTGCTTCTTCAGGTCTTTGACCTTGGTCTTCCATCATTTTCATCATGTCTCTGCTCAAATGTCACTTGCTTAGAGAAGCCAT
The DNA here is from genome assembly GCA_032199065.1 of Smutsia gigantea. NCBI lineage: Eukaryota > Metazoa > Chordata > Mammalia > Pholidota > Manidae > Smutsia > Smutsia gigantea. The sequence continues at coordinate 98,259 of JAVSCE010002164.1, forward strand.
CTGTATCAACCCAGGTTAATACAGTATGTCCCTCATACTTTATTTTCTTTTCTCAGTTTTAACATTTCTTTGGAGCACTTACTACAATTTTCTATTATAGTATATGTTCACTTACTTGTCTTTAATTTTTGTCTTCTCCCATTAAAATTTAAGTTTTTTGTATGCAGAAAAATTCTTCCATCTTATTAACCAGTATAGCCCTAGGACAAAGAAAAGTGTTCATCACTTAAGAACATAATAAATATGTGTTTCATTAATTATTTATCCAGAAGTTGAATTATTGACTTGTAATTTATGCACATAATTATCTTTACTACATTTTGGAAAATTCTCTTCAAAAGTGGTTACACAGATTACTTTCCAAGCAATATAGCATTAGTTGGTGATTTCCTTCATCCTTGTCACCACTTACTATTAGCAGACATTTTCATTCTTGCAAACAAATGGGTATAAAATTATAACCACCTGTGTTTTTCATTTGCTTTTTCTCTGTTTACTATAAGGTTGAACAGCATTTTACATGGTTCTTAGCCTTTTAGGTCTCCTATTTTGTGACTTAATTGTTCACATATGTTTTCAGAATATTTAAAGATTTCTAATTTGTCATTCATTTTAGGAGCTTCTTTAGTCTCAATATTACTTTTTTCAGAGGAGCATGTGTGAAGCTATTTTATGCAAGTATGCCAGTTGCCTTTTAATGTAAAATGCATTGTTATTTATTTTCTTTTTGCAGTAAGTACAGGATGAAATATGATATATTTTCTTTTAAAATATTAAAGATTTTCCTTTTATATTTAGGATTTTAATCATCCTTGGATATATTGTAAGCTATGACCTAAAGTTGAGATCTAGTTTTATATTATTTTGATATGCAAAGCCAACTGTCATAATCATTTATTAATATCCCATATTCTACTTGTTGGTTTGTGATTCCATATCTGGCACATATGATCTGTCATGTGAAATTACCATGTATTAGTGGGTCTCTTCCCACTAATTCTGTTGTTGTGTTCCATAGATCCTGTCTATGCCCACTCTCTGCTACACTCTTTTAAGTATGATGGCTTCATGAGAATTATTTGTAATAGAAAAAGTTCCCTTCATTATTTTCCTTCCAAATGTTTGATTCAACTTGAGTGTTTACACATCCATATATATTTTAGGATTAGTCGACACCTTCTCTGAAAAATCTTGTGATTTTTTCAAATTTTATTTAAACAATAGTTTGATAAGAATTGACATTATTATGGCAGAGATCCATTGCAATTAAAAACAATAGTAAAGATGGTCTTTGACACTAAAATGTACAACTTTTGGTATATTTGGGAAAGGACTTTTTTTGTGGAGAGAAATCTTTTTTAAGGCTAAATTGGAGCCTAATTCTCCTCTCCTTCAAACTATGTTCATGAACATAATTTTACTCCTTTAGATTGGGGCTGAAAGAAACAGACACATTTATTATATGTCCTTCAGCAGTTGCAGAGGGATTTTATGGAGAGAGACCAGAGAGAAGCATTCTGTATCTTTCCAGTTATCTCAAGCGCTGAATATATATTGGTGTAAGTAAGCTGTTAATTACTGCCAGAGCCAGACAAGCAAACCAAATCTTTACTTTCTACCATCTATTAGCAGTTCATTCTTGAGAACAGAGAGGTTTACTGAAGTTATCTATTTAAAGCTTTAACTTCAGACTTAATTTTCGTATGGAGAATGATGTCCATAAATTCAGGAAATGGAGAAATGTTCGCTTATCCCCTGACCTTCTCATGGTGCTAAAAAATGAGAAGGTGCATCTTCAGCTCTTCCTAAGGAGAAGAGTGACCTCCCAAAAAAGCAGGAGAGAGAGGTCATCCATTTAAGTTCAAGATTTTAACAAAAGTCATACCCACAAAGCACATAACAGCAAATTAGGGAATATATAAATCATCTGATTCTGAGGAATTGCGTTTTCATTACATATTGTGAAAAGATAAAGTTCCTCCCTGAAAGTGCATTCCTATCATTGTAGCAGAAATTGGAAAATGCTATTAAAACAACTCTAGTATTTTATATTATTTCAGTGGAAGGAAGATAACCACTTTTTGTTCTTGTAATAAATTGGTTACTTTATTTTCTTCTCTGCCAGTAGTGACAGATTATTATGAATTTGATCATACAAACTCTGGACTGATTTTAAATTATAGCAGTGCAAGGAAAATAGGAATGCTTTCTTACCCCCACCCCCACCATCCCCCAAGGCAATTTGAGAAGACAAATCATTAAAAGGTGTTCACTAATTTTAGAGAGACATGCCAATATTTTTCAATTAAATCCACCAATCTGTGTGTTTTTAAATCTTTAATAAACCCTTAAAAGCTGTATCTCATAGCATTATAAAATAACATAGAACAAGGATCTGAATGTGATAGAAGTTACTCTAAGAACAAAAAGCCAGTGGATGAATAAAATTGGTAATAAAATTGAAATAAGTGTGACCCAAAGGAATAATATTTATCATTCTGCCTCAGGCTACTGATACTCATGGCTTTAGAGTCACTTTCTTGGCACACATATAGAGTAAATGTAATGGAAAAATCTTAGAAGATTGAAGGAAAAGATTGTAGGTTATGAATTTGCCAAGTTTCTACTTTTCCTAATTGTTTAACACTTTTTTTTAAATGGGATAATTTCACTCATAGGAACACAGTCTCTCAGTAGGGGGAAATCTTCAAAACCATGAGTGGGAAACACCAGGGCAAACGGAAAGAACAGCAACTTCCTTTGACCAGCATCTGTCCCAGTTCTAACCCAGGCCACTGGAAGGTTAGAGGTGCATCGGTTGGTTGATGACAAATGTCCAGCAGCTTTTGGTTATTATCAGTCATGCCATCTGCCTCCTGTAACATCAACTACTGGTCTTAACCGATTCCTAGCCTCAGATTCTCCCAAATTAATGGCACCTTCTGCACATTCTCACTTCTCACTTCCTCCTAACTATGAAAACAGATTTGTAGACCCCAAACTCAACTGAGATTGTTTTGATAAAAACTACTGTTGACTGACTAGTTGATAAATCACATGGAAACTTTTTCAGTCCATTTCTAATCTATCTGCTGCTTTTGTCACTTTCTGTCTATTCTCTGTCTTTGAAATTCCTTGTAGGGTCAACTTTCAGATCTACTTTCCTTTCATTTTTTTGACCTGCATAAACTCTTTCTTCGCTCCTCTCTTTAACAAACCTCTGCCCTTACTTAGTGCATTCGTACTTATGGCTCCTGTAAGTCAATGATATCCAATCAGATTGTTTCACCTGCCATATATACATTATAACTCCAAATAGTCACTTTTAGCCTTGTTTTCTTCCCTAGTCTCCCCTGTATTTAGACTCATAAATTAAGACTGGAAGTATTCACCTACCTGTTTCACATGGGCCCAAGTTCAACTTGTCCAGGAGGTCATTTATCATGTTTACAATGAGATTGGTTTGGGTAATCTACTTTATTTCCCAGAAATGTTCCCCCTTTAAAGGGAGAAAATAGGTCACAGGCCAGCTTTTTTTTTGGTTTTAAATTTGTTTTTCTTCGTCTTGTTATTCCATCAAGAAGGCAGAAAGATACAAATATGTGTCTTTTACAAAAGGGTATTTTTCCTTTGAATAGGGGAAAAGCATTAGAGGAACTTCCCTTTCATAAATAGAGGGTGGGAGGCAAGGGCTGGGGGACAGCTGGCTGCTGACCTCCTGAGGGAATCCCTTATTGGCTGGACACTAACTCTTAGTCCCTAGAATTCAGGAACTCTAGAATGGCCATTTCACTGTATAATTGTTAATCTTGTGTGTCCTCTTGACTGGGGTAAGGGATGGCCAAGTAGCTGGTAAAACAGCTCTGGGTCTTCTGTGAGGGTGTTTCCAGGAGCGATTAGCATTTGAATTGAACTGAATAAAGGAGGTGGCACCCCTCAAAGTTGGTGGGTATCATCCAATTGCAATCCACTGGAAACCCAAAGAGAACAGAAAGATGGACGAAGAGCAGTTCCCTCTCTCAATTCACTGTGAGCTGAGACATTTATGTTCTCCTGCCCTCAGACATTGGTACCCCTAGTTCTCAGGCCTTCAGACTCAGACTGAATTTCACTGCCAGCTTTCCTGGATCTCCAGCTTGCAGACAGCAGATTGTGGGACTTATTGGCTTCTACAACTGGAATTCCATATTCCTCATAGTAAATCTCTCCCTCTGTCTCTCTCAATATATCCTATTGGTTGTCTAAAGAACCCTGACTAATGCATCTTGTTTCCACATTGCTATCCACACACCATCTGTCAAACATTGATCAAGTTGGCACTGAAGAGAAACAGTGGGAATACTTTTCCCCATAAACAAGGGAAACAGAAGGCATAATACTGTGTATAATTATATATATATATATATTTCTTAAATCAACACCATATTAGACCTTGTATCACCTCGAGCACTATATTCCATGTATCAACACTTTGAAGGAGACAGTGTTCTCTCATTTTGTAGTTGAGGCTCAAGAGATTTTAAACTGCTTACCCACAGTCAAATTATAGTAGAATTAGAGCTGAACTTTCTAAGAGGTTGCTTCTCTTCTCTGCCACAGTGACCTTTCTTAGCATAGTTGGAATGGTCCCCTAAGGTCAAGTTCTGCTAAATCCTTTCTCTTTATCTCTTGCCACTTCATCTCTTTATTTAACACCCTCAGCATACCTACCTTTACACACAATGCTTTCCCACTCACTCCTTCCCCTTCATCTGGTTAACTCCTATTCAACTGCTTTCCTTCCTCCTTCCTTCCTCCACGTTTTTTCCCCCTTATTGCTGTTTGAATAAATATTTTTGAGCCTGTATATAATATACCTGATGGCTGTTAGGGGCTTAAACAATGAAGAACAAAACAAAATCTTTGCCCTGGAGAGGCTCTATTTAGATGGCCTTTACAAAGATATTTCGGTGTGATACGATAAAGGCTATAATGAGATCATTACAAAGCACCTTACCCAGGCTGTTCATTCCCTTATCCAGGAATCTCCCCTGGACTCCACTGGGGTGAGTATGCTAATCCTCCTCTAAACTTCCACAACTCCTTCTGTGTATCTCATCATTACAGTAACTGCATCCTTCCATGTACATCAGCTGTTTATGTCCTGTCTTCACATGGCCATTAGCTCTCAAGGCATAGATCATGACCTATTCATATTTGTGTAGCTTTATTTTGGAAAAGTTAGTGACAAATAGCATTAGAGGAGTATGGTCATGGATAATTTATTTTGGTTTCTTAAATGTTCAGTGTTGATATACAATATATGACATTTACAGAACAATTTTTAAAAAATGAAATATGGAAGTATTTATGCCCAGAAATCTTGGTTTTGCTCCATAAACAATATTTCATTACCTAGGCATGTTTATTCACATGAGATATTCTGTAATGGTGCAGTCTGGTCCGTGCCAGGCCCAGTGTTTCTCAGTAGGGCTGCGCTGCCCTAACTTCACGCCTGGGGCTCTGGGCTTGTTTCCTCTCTTCCATAGTGGAAATGGAGTGTAATAGGGCAATTTGGGGAATATATTTCCCTTATGGAAGATATTTCATTCTCTAGTGGAAAGGTCAGCCATACATGGTGAGAGAAAGGGACAGAGGTGGTGGCAGGACAGAGAATAGCCTGGGAGGATTGAAATAATCCTCCATGCATTCCATTAGCACATCTTTAAAGCTAACCTAATAGCATCGAATTTCAGTCAATAGTGTAGTTGCTTTGCAAAAAAAATTCAAGACATATCTTCTAATCTCCATCATTCCTCTACTTAAAGCCACTCCAAATAATTGTAAAATTGCTGTTGGTGAGGTATGGAATGGCAGATTTCAGTGCAATCCCTCTTTCCACCAAAGAGTTACTCATGATATAGGAAATCTGGAGAGAGTAAAGGATCAAGGAGAGAGTGTTAAGGAATAAAAAACATTCCAAAGTCATCCAACTGGTGATAATTTGTGCTGTCACCTTTTGTGGGTGACCAAATTGACTCAGGAGAACGGATAGACTCTCAGCCTATGATGGCATGCTAGGTTCGTTAAGATATGAATAGCTCATAGGCTCTGGCAGATTAAATGCATTTAAAAGGACAGGATTTTACTATTAAATTATTTATCTGGCTTTTCATTTTCATCAATGATCTTGTTTCTGTTTGTAATTAATGAACATCCAGTACTGATCACAGACATTCTGTTTCCCTAGCCCAGGCAGTATACACTGGGGAAAGGATCATGTTTGCATGAGACCATTAACATTTTTTAATGCTTTCAATTTTGCTTACAGAGAGCACTCTGATTCATCCCTCCCATGCTGGTTTATCCTCTGGTCTTTGATTCCTCAGGATTTAGTTAGCTAATTTTAATTTGCCGACATATCAGAAAGTTATCCAGACTAAAGCAGTAATGGGTCTATCAGAAACATCTTTTCTGTGTAAATATTAAAAATTAATTTTTAGCTTTTATCTAGAGATACATTTAATACATATAGAATATAATATACATATGGTTTAGTTTCTGTATTTATCATGAAAATCTGTAAGAAAACTGGATAGTTCATGTAGTTTATTATCCTGTATGTAGAACATCACAAGGGAAAAGGTTTCAAAATTAAATATAGGATATTGTAAAAATACTAATAATATCAATACCAGAACCTCTAACCCTGGGAGGCTTCTCCTTTTCAATCATTCTAAGAGCTTTTTAATGGACAATAGGTCCTTTTTATTCTAAAGGCATCAAGATTAGAATCAAAGATTTCCTTAATCATAATGAATACCTTGACCCTTCTTGTTAGCAATGTATTTCCACCTTTTTCTCAGCCCTGTTTTCTCTATCTATTATCTTCACCTGATTATATTCTATTTTTGTAAGCTTATTTAATGTCTTATTTGAAAATTGATGAAGTAACATAAACATTAGCAAATTTGTTTGTGTTTTCTGGCTATTTTATTGAGTTTCATGTAATCATTTCAAAGCATAGTGAAAAAATGTAGGATTTGCAGTAAGAAGATCAACCTATAGCTCTCAATTATGAATATAACAGTAAACATCCTAACAAAAACTAAAAAGCCAACAGAACTTAATAGATTTTATAGGAATTGATGTTACAGGAAACTAGAAAAATTTCCCAGGAATGTAGGACTCACTTAATATCAAAATATGCATAATAATATTTACCATACCATTTGGTCCAATAAGAAATATCATGACATATTCTCAATTTGCATTGAAATTTTACTAATTTGTCCAAATGGTGATGCTTGCTTCTGCCTTCAGATCTACTCTGCTTTCTGATCAAATAGAGCAGCTTTCTGAATTTTGACTGGATTGACTCAGATTTATTGAAGTAATTTTTTCTCATTCAAAAATATTTATTGAATGTGATCTCTATGCCAGACCCTATTCTGGACACCAAGGAAAAAAATTCAGTGTTAAACGAGTAGTCCTTCTTCCATAGGAGCCTGCATCATGCAGCAAAAGGGCTTTTACATGCTAGCTTGAGCAGTGGTTCTAGAGACCTGGTCCTGGCACCTGAGCTGAGTTAGTTCCCCAAGGTTTACCTGGGAAAAAAGCTAAACTACACATTCCCAAAGCCCAGCAAGAGCAACTGACTTGACATCTGGAGATACGGAGTAAAGAAAAATTTTAAAGCTTTTAAAGTAACTTGGATGAAAGGTCTGGGGCCATTGACTCAGCCTGCCTGCCATCTGATGGCTTTAATGGTTCATTAGCAGATGCCTAAAGAGGACACTGAGTAGGTAGTATGAAGGAGAAGAAAGAACCAAGAACTTGAACCATAAAAGAATAACCTCACCAAGACTCCAAAGTCATAGTTATTCCTTGAGAATCACTTCATTATGTGCTTCTCCAAATATTTTCTGCAGAGGCAGAAAGCCCAAAAGTAGGTATGGAAGATTTTTTAAATATGTTTATCAATTTGTTAAACTGAAAATCCCCCAAACTCATGGGAATCTTATGAGACATAGAAAAACAAAAATGTGGCATTCTATCCCCCTCAACACTAATTGGAGTCCTCCTGGCTCCAAGTGTCCTATTTCAGCGGGGCGTAAGGAGACCATAGTTTGTTCAGAAGTGCAACCAAGATGGTAATGGTACTGAGAATTATTGCGTGAGGAATAACAATGTTAAAATGACATTTTCTTTCAAGAAAAGTGAAAAAAATGATCTGAGTGGGAGTTAAATCCTTGCTCTCCCACTTACTAAGTGTAAGAGACACAGGGCTGCTGCGCTGATCCGCTCCTCGGGCTCCTGCACCCGTGTCTGGTTACTGGGACTGTCCGGGCCACTCTCAGCCACTAGCTACTGCCGCCTCAAAGGATGCCCTTTCCTAGGGGCTGCGCCAGGGCCAGCGATGATCTGAGGGGGGCAGACATCAGTCCAGCCCTTTTGTCTCAATTTGGAACGGCTTTGAAGAGCCGTCCCAGCTCCAGATCTCCCTGCAGGGACAGTTGAAGCGTCAGGTGAAACCTTGCGGGTCAACTTTCCCCTCTGCCCAATCCTGTCTTCCTCCTTCCTTACCATCCATTTCCTAAGAGTCCCCAGGGAAGCCTCTGCACACAGCCTCAGTCTCACAGGGTCTTTCCAAGGACTTAATCTAAGATAACAGATGCATGTGGTCTAACAAGTCCACATCTCAGTGCTCTAGTTTCCTCACTTACCAAGTGGGAAATAAAAGTTATTTAGAGGATTAAATTAGAGGAACGACCCCGCCTGCCGAGACAAACGGCACATAGTTGGGATTACACAATGGCTATATGTTTAACGTTTTAAAATGCTTTAACGTATATTAAAACACAGTAATTTGATGATCCCTTGATCATAGCTCTACATTTTATAGAACATTATCAGATCCATGGTTTCATTATAAAACACCAGTGTCCTGTTGGGAGGATAGCTTCCTAATTATGAACTCACAGAGAGCTTCCTATCTTTCCTCTCCACCTGGAAATAAATCTTATTTCAGGACACCATTGCCTTTATTGATCATTGTTATTTCTTTCAAAGTTTGCATGTGCTGTATAAATGGAGAAAAGTTGGAAATCTGTTTTCCCATTAGCTACTTTTCCTCCTTTTGAGAGAGAAGAAGCCAAATTCCATCTACAGGTGAGCAAAGGGACATAAATTTTTATGGTGTTACGATGCAGGGTGTGTAGGTGACAAAGCAAGAATGTGGAAGGGAGTGTGAAAATCAGAGGATAGGAGAGTCAGAAGAAAATGGGACCAATCAGCCTTCAAATTTGACTATAAATTGCAAGTTTATAGTTTGAACTGTTTTTTTGCAAAGTGTTGAAATGCAGAATTAGGATTAGCCACCCCCCAAAAATAATAGTATATTTTATGAGCTGATGCCCATCAACAACTAATTGAATAGGGCACTACAGAAAACAGTGCATGGACCTCTCTGCAGCCCCATTCATGCTCTAATGCTTTCTGCTTGAAGGAATTAACTTGTCCAAGGCCTCCTAGCTAATAAAAGGCAGAGCCACAATTGAAATCCAGGTTTTCCTATTCCAAAATCCTGCATGGTGCCCCCAAAATTCACTGATTTCATTATATGAAGTGTTCCTCCAGCTGAACACATTAGCAGGTATAGTATTTTCATAGAGTGTATAAATAAAAACAGTGAATGGAGAAGTGGTCACCACAGTCCATGGAAAACACGGTTAGTTGAATGTGAAATCTAACTGTGTGTTTGCATCTGGCATTCACATCCTGTACTGTGCTGTTAATTCTTGATGTTTATGCATTCTTTGATAATTAAAAAGATTAAATGACCAATAATTCTTAGATGTGTGCTTTGCAATATAGAATTTCAATGTTAATTGTAATACAGGTCACTCTATTAGATGGAGTTTTTGGCAGGCTTACTAACCTAGATCTACAAGTTCCTAAAAGGCAAGGGTTATCTATTTCTGTACTTCTAGGATGCTTCCTATTGATCAAATCACAGAAGACACCAGATGCAGTAGAGGGCTTGTAAGTTTGCCTGGGCTTGATTGAGTTCTGGTTCCAAAGCACATTAGCCGTATGTTGGGTGATTTCACTTTTTCATGCTTCAGATCGACATACATGAAATGGAAATCACAATATCTCTCTCATACAACTGGTTTAAGATAGATAAAATGAAAAATACAAAATAAAAGAAATAAAATTAATAGCATTTCAGTGAATACAACTTCTCTCCCATCTGATCATATATATCATATATACACAAACATAAAATTTACATCTATATGTATATACCCTTATATATATATAGAATATATACATACATATACTCTTAATAAACATTAGTTTCCATTTGTAAATAAAAAGGTGAAAATATCAAACCATTAAATACATGTATTCAATAAATATATTAAACCTCTGATCATGAAGGCAATGGGTCACCATTTACAAAAAAAGATAATTTAATCATTTTTATTGCAGGAAATATTATTTCTTCTATGGAACGGGAATAATTTAATCTATCTAAATGGTAGTATCATAGCAATTTTCTTTCCTGATTGTTCTAAAGCCCCAGATAGGCTTATTGTTCTCGGAGCAACATATACCCTCACCTTTAATTGAAAGGAAATCTATGGCTCTTGCCTGCCCATTTCTACTCCCAAAGAAATGAAAACTCTGATGACTACCTAGTTTTCAGAGTTGGTACTGAGATCTTCCAGCACCGATTTTTTTTTTCCTAGCTCAGCAAAAGGCTTGCGAGAACCATTTGTTTATTTTTCTTTATCTGCTCTTCTTCTACTAAAATATTACAAAGGACTCTCATTTAACCAAATTTATTCTCCTGTGGATATTTTTTCCCCCCACCCCAGTCACTGGACATAAAAGAAAACACTTTTGGGTGAAACACTTTCATGATCTGCTTTCACAAAAACTGCCAGAAATGGTACTGTAAACACATCTTGCATTTGTTATTTCCAGTTTTCCCCCGAGTTCTTTAATTTTCTCTTTGTGTTTGAAGGAACTCTGTGCTCTTTTCAGAATTAAAACCAGGCCCAGTTTTTCAAATACACTTACATTTCAGTGTTCCTTAGTGGAAGAAAGAATAGCAACCTTTACAAAAGGGCAACATATTGCTTCCTGTGCCTTGCCTTTCGTTGAAAGTTCTGGAATAAACCCTGCCCTTGGTACAGAATGGAGACACTGCTATTTGGTGCATAACTGCTGGCCTTTCACAGTCGGGATGCTACCCCTTTACCAAGTATTAACAGTGAGAGAGTTGCTGGCAACTCACCTGCCTGATCTCTGGAAAAGGCATTAGTTCTCATCAGAGTCATGAGCTAGTGATGTGGCTGTAAACGATACAAACAGGAAGCCATCTGAGAGGGAAACACTGTTCTCTATTCTCACTGATCTCTCATTGCAAAGCTTAAAGGAATTAGAGGGCATATAGAATGTTTGACTTAGTCACAGAAATATAATCATGTAATTATGTTTCCATGTGCAATGCATCTACAAATTGGAGCAAATAAAGAATAGAGGTCTTGTTTTAAAATGCACATCTTTATACAGCATTTAATTTTTGTTTAAATGTATCCAAATTTTACAAGCACATAAGAGAAAAAACAAATTGTGTGGTTCTACAGGTGTTTGTAAAAAAAACCCAGCAATTCATCATACTATGCACAAACCATGTTCCCATTCTCCAGAGACAAATCTTTCAACTTTTAGTTGTTTGTTTTGCAGTTTTCCCCACATCTATTGATAGCTTGACTATAGTGCTACTTGTTGATGTTCAGTCTTCCATACTATCTATGGACTTTGCATTAGGGTTTAGTCATCTTTCATGTTCCACCCATGACATGGGTTTACCCCGTCTTACCCCGATCCCAATTTTCCTAATCCAATCATGTTGCAGTTTCTGTTGAATCAATAGTCAGTACATTTATGACTCGATAACTGTTGTTCATGGCTGAGTCACCTAGCATACTACGATTATTATTCATTTTCTGTATTTTGTTATATTGTGAATGTTATTTCAGAGATAATATTGCTTATTTTGTATTTTTAATGTCTACTTCAACCCAACATTTCAGTTTTGGGTTTTGGGGTACGATCTTCTCTACATAAATTCAAAAAATCCTAGGTATCCTATCTATGTGACCCCTTTAAATCTTTCCCAGAGCATTTTGAACAACTTCAGGCTCGACCGTTATCTCGGGAACTTCCTTCGCTATTCCCTTAAGGATTCTCTTCATCTGATTTGTTAGTTTCCCTGTACCTTGGGTCTCATATCTTCCTCTTTTTGGTTTTATTTCTCTTTTACATAAAACATAGAGTCTGGAAGTTTCTCGAGAAGAAGTACTTAGCATGTAATTGTGCGACACTCAATATCTAAAAGTGTGTTTATTCTATTCTTACATTCAATTAATAGTTGGGATGTAGAACTGTAGGTTGGAGAAGCCCTATTATTTTTGATTTTCAAGGTTGCTGATATGCGCACTGCATTTCCAATACTTTGAGGCAGTTTTTCCCCCAGTCGGAAGTTTGTAGGGCCACCCCATTGTTCTCTTTTTCACCATTTTATTCTTTGGTATGGTCCTAAGTTTATAATTTGGGCTAAGCACCATCTATCCATTTCCTCTTGGAAAATTATCTGGAAATTTTTCTTTGATAACTTCTTCCCTCTCATTCTAAAGGCTTATCTTTCTTGCATGAAGAGTTCAGACCCTGGAACTCCTGTACTGACCCTCTCATTACCCTACCTTCTTTCTCCTCTTCCCAGTGCTTTAACTTTCTGTTCTACTTTTAGGAGATTTGTTTAACTTAATCTTCCCTAAACTTTATCTTAACTAAATCTTAAGAAGATTTAGTTGAAGCTTCTTCAATCCATGTTCGTTTTAAGTTCTGAGTTGTCATTTTTCTTTCTTTCCATTCTTGCTTTATAGACAAAATATGTTCTCTCATCTCTCTAAAGGGATTGATGCTTGTTTTTTTGTGTTTCATTTTTGGGTTTTTTTCCTTGTTTTCTGAGGTATTCTCTCTGTAGCCTCTCTTTCTTTTTAAATACTGAAAGCAGTATTTCATATATGAAAAAGGCAATATGTAAAAAGAAAAGGCAGAGAGAATACCTCAAAAAACCGAAACCAAAAACCAAACAAAATACCCACCCATCAATCCCCTCCGAGGACTTGGCCTTCTATAATAGAAACATTACCCTCCCTGCTTGCCGACCCTTGTGATGTCTACTTATATTTACAAATAGGACATCAAAAAGCTAACTTAAGGAAATAATCTGTAGCAGTTAAAATGAGTGACTAATGAAATATATGACAGTGTAGACAAATCTCAGAAATGTATTGCTGAACCGAAGAAGTCAGGCTAAAAACAAAAATGTATTCTGTGATTTCCTTTATGTACATTTTAACCAGGCAAACCTCATCTGTGTTTTCAAAAGTCAGGACAGTGATTGTGTTGGGGGAATTGTTGGTTTGGGGAGGGCATTCGGGCAGCTCGGGGTTACTGGTGATGTGCTATTTCCCGGGCTGGGTATAACTTACTTAAATGTTTTTTTTTCTTAATAATTTATCGGAGTTAGCACTCGTGCATTTTTATGTGTATGTTATACTTCAAAAAATGTTTTGAAATTCTTATTAAAGCAATCCTTATACCTTTTTTAATGCATTACAAGCTCTTTATGTGAGGAAGTAAAACACATTGATTTACAAACACAGGTCTTCACTGATAGGATTATCTACCTAAAATAATCCTTAAAAAAAAGCCCATACCATTAGTATCTTTCACCCTTTCCTATTGGTCAGATTTTCTAGGGAAGACTATTTGCACCTTGGGGTTGATGGGGAGAGCTTTACCACATTCAAAAGGCTGAGAGGAAAAGGTGGTCCATCTTGTTAATCTTCTTCCCTCAAATATGAAGCCCTATTTGGACCATATACATGGACTTCTAAAAAATTAATAATGTATTTATTAAGAGAGAATTCACATCTCAATATTCACTCTTTAAAATGTACAATTCAGTGTTTTTATATTATTCAACTCAATCCTAACAATTCTGTAAAATCAGTATCACTCTCACATTACAGATGCTGAAATTCAGGCCAAGAAAATTTAAATGACTCATGCAATACCTTGAATGAGACCATGCAATAAACTACCAAACAGGACACACTCAACAGGTTGATAAGTAATAAATATGAGTTATCTTTCCCCCTTACTAAGTAATTAAGAGACAAATTGGAGATTGTCATAACACATCAATCATTACTTTATTTAACATTGACTTAGTGTCTGTTCAGTGCCAGGCATTTGTGAGATGCTAAGTTTTGCAATAACAATTAACTATTGCCCCTGCCCTCAAAGATGCTCACAGATAGCTGAGAAACAGACTCATAAATAAATGTGATGAAGGCTCCAGAGCAGTTATCCCTATGGCTTATCTGTATCCAGCACAAGATATGAGTTAAAGAAACAAGTTGGAACCAATCTCAGCACAAAATTATTATTTAAAACATGTGCTCTCTTAAACATCATGTAGACACATGAGAAGAGCAAATCACTGATTGCTCATGGAGCTTCCCAACTCAGCAGAGAGACACAGTGTATGACCACACACAGTAGAATGAACAATATCTGGTTTCTATGGGAAATAGCCCAGTTAAGGGCAAATCATCTCCAGCTGGGTAGTCCAAGAAGACTAGGATTAGCACTTAAAGGATAGCATGAATTTACAAGATCCACGAAGCAAAAAGAACACTCAAGGTAAAAAATGTATTTAATTTCATTCATTGATTCATGTCACACATTTATTAAGGATACAAAATATGTTAGGCATAAGAAATCACAAGAGATACAAAACTGAATAAGATATAATTTCTACATGAGAAGAGCTCACCATCCAAAAAGAGAGAAATAATTACGTAGACTGAGCCTGGAGTAATGAACTCTCTGTGAATGGATCCACACATTCAGGGGTCAAGAAAGCCTTTGGAGGGGAATTTGGCTTTCCAGGTGGGTCTTGCTCAAAGCAATCCAGAATAGTGCATTCATATAGAAAATAATGATTCTTTAGGAGAGGCTCAAAACACAAAATTAGCAGGGAACAATGCTAATAAAAAATAATCAAAGTAGACATAGAGGCAAAAGGCAAAGCAGACAGAGACAGGAGTCAAAGGAAGCACTGAGCCTCAGAGGGACTCGGGAGCATGAAGGGACTCTTACTCTGAAGGGGCTGGAGAAGTCAGTGCAGCAGCTATTGATTGATAGGTGTGGGGTATAGACCAAAGGAAGCATGCTGGGAGCACAGGGAGGAAGCACTGAGGGGCTCTTACTCTGAAGGGGCTGGAGAAGTCAGTGCAGCAGCTATTGATTGATAGGTGTGGGGCATAGACCAAAGGAAGCCTACTGGGAGCACAGGGAGGAAGCACTGAGGGGCTCTTACTCTGAAGGGGCTGGAGAAGTCAGTGCACAGCTATTGATTGATGGGTGTGGGACATGGACCACAAGCCTGCCTACAAGTAGAACCAGGATGAACATCTGCAGGGGGTATGGACAGTATTCTCTGATTGAAGGAGCTTAGGTCAATGTTGCTGGTCAGGGGAACAGGAAAGGCTTCGCAGAGGAGATGATGTATGTATATGTTGGCTTTTGACAGTTGGGCAGGTTTCTGCTGGATCTCTTCCTCTGACCTTGCCCCTTTTCTTGTTCCTGGTGTGGCACATGTAAAATAAGATAAAAACAATGGTTACACGAGAAAGGGCCTAAGATGGGTTTACTCAGGAGGAATGCATGCACGCATCATGATGGTCATGCTCTTGTCCGACAGTGCTGGGTAGATGAGAGAGGAACAGATATATTTTCATCTCAGCACAACCTTGCCCACAAAATGGCAAATTCAGCATGACATTTTTTTCCAGAACAATGTAACACAGGATGTAGGTATTCTACAGTGTATAGACCAGAAAACAATACTTAATAGTGATTTTTTAATTTTTTTTAACTTAAGGAGAACTGGAAACAGCATAAACAGAGACTGATATTTTTGCTACCTAAAACTACAAAGATCTAATTTAAGGATCAGAAATTCTTCTGCATTTTTCTTACTTCATGGAAACCTTCCAATAGACATAACTTACAGAAGACATAACAACAGAGATGTCTAGTGGAGGAACTTTCTAGAAACTTTCTCTAAACCAAATGTTTATGAAAATTTATGAATTTACATATATACCTTTATTTTTCAGCACAATGGCAGCCTGGAGGACAGCAATACAAGTGGACTATCCAACAACATAAAGTAGCAGCTGACTATGCTAGATAGGTGAGTTACTGAGAGCCACCTCTGCAGACCCATCCAAGCCCACTGTGTGCAGGGCCACCAACTGAGTGAGTTTTTTGTGGTACAAGGGGCTGCATTTCCTGGGAGAGCTATGATTAGGAACACAACTGTGCTCTTTATCAGCTAAGGAAATATTTATTTTATTGTATCTTTGCTTCAGTTTTTGTTTGTTTTGTTTCTGTGATGGCTTCCAGCCCCTAATGTCTTGGTTCCTTCTGCAGGCAGGAACTATTATTAGTAATTCCATTTTACAGATAAGAAATGAAATAAAAAGAGGAAGTTAGTTAGCTGACTCAAAGTCCCATAATTAGTGTTAAAGCTGGGATCTGAAATAACTGGGGATTCACTGAAGAGATTAAAGAGAATGTAATTATCTGACCAGAGCAGAATACAAACTATTATTTTAAGAAAATAGGACCAGCTTTTTTCGACTTCCGCTCTAATGCGTGAGACTAGCAGAGCCCTATCAAATCAGCACAGTGTGTTATATAAGCATGTTGAATATTTCTTTGTTGTGTAAAAAAAAAAACAGCATAACTACTATACTTAGTTGAATGGCCCTCAAAAATTCCTATCTTTCTCAGAACCTTGGAATGTGATCTTACTTGGAAATACAGTTGTTATAGATATAATTGGCTAATATGAGGTTACAGGGGAGTAGAGTGGGTCATTAGTCCAATGTGATTCATATCATTACAAGATGAGGAGAAGAGAGACACATGGGAGAATATTGGGTCAAGACAGAGGCAGAGATGTGGGTGATGTGTCTGTAAGCCAAGGGATACCAAAGTATCTGATGGCAACCACCAGAAGCTCAGAGAGAGGCACGGAACAGATTCTCCTTCAGAACCAAACTTGCTGGTATCCCAATTTGGGACTCTTAGCTTCCAGAACTGTGCGAGAATACATTTCTATTTTTCAGTGCTTCTCAGTTTGTGGTATTTGGTTCTGGCAGCCATAGAAAATTAATAAAACTACTCAACTGGTTTGAAAATTTCCTCCACACAAAAACTTGAATACAAGAAAGAAAAAAAAAAGCTATCAAGCCATGGAAAGAAATGGATGAATCTTAAATACATATTGTTAAGTGAAAGAAACCAGTCTGTATGAAAGTAGCTA